>JASFXZ010000006.1:17506528-17569044 GCA_032209605.1 Mactromeris polynyma | reverse complement strand
GGCCAGGACAATGTCCCAAGGTACAAAACCCCTTCCGGCAAAAATTCCCCCAACTGAACTTTGAACGATACATACCTTATTCGCAAATTATTTGGATGACTAATATGCGAAACCTTAGTGTTGCATTAAGACCAAATTAAGATCTGCACTTCTAATTGTATGGTAATATTAAAATGAATTTCATGTGGCTAAGTGTAATATATGTATGAACTATTTAGTATAGTCACTGAAATAATGATCGGTTTTCATAGCATAATTATTTGTTCTGATAATCTTTAAATTGTTTTTTTTTAACAATGAATTTCATGTGATATATTTATATATGACTTAATATAATTTCAGTCGGCATGAATATGTTTAAGTGGAATTTGCATACGGTTTTAGTGGAATTTGTTCGCCTTGCGTACTGGTTTTAGTGAATTAGTTCGCATTGCATACTGGTTTAGAGTGGAATTTGTTCGCCTTGCATACTGGTTTTAGTGGAAATTTGTTCGCCTTGCATACTGATTTTAGAGTGAAATGTCCGCCTGTGCATACTGGTTTTAGTGGAATTGTTCGCCTTGCATTACTGGTTTTAGTGGAATTTGTTCGCCTTGCATACTGGTTTAGTGGAAATTGTCCGCCTGTGCATACTGTTTTAGTGGAATTTGTTTCGCTTGCAGTTTTAGTGGAATTTGTTCGCCTTGCATACTGGTTTTAGTGGAATTTGTTCGCCTTGCATACTGGTTTTAGTGGAATTTGTTCGCCTTGCATACTGGTTTTAGTGGAATTTGTTTTCCTTGCATACTGGTTTTAGTGGAATTTGTTCGCCTTGCATACTGGTTTTAGTGGAAATTGTCCGCCTGTGCATACTGGTTTTAGTGGAATTTGTTCGCCTTGCATACTGGTTTTAGTGGAATTTGTTCGCCTTGCATCCTGGTTTTAGTGGAAATTGTCCGCCTGTGCATACTGGTTTTAGTGGAATTTGTTCGCCTTGCATACTGGTTTTAGTGGAATTTGTTCGCCTTGCATACTGGTTTTAGTGGAATTTGTTCGCCTTGCATACTGGTTTTAGTGGAATTTGTTCGCCTTGCATACTGGTTTTAGTGGAATTTGTTCGCCTTGCATACTGGTTTTAGTGGAATTTGTTCGCCTTGCATACTGGTTTTAGTGGAATTTGTTCGCCTTGCATACTGGTTTTAGTGGAATTTGTTCGCCTTGCATACTGGTTTTAGTGGAATTTGTTCGCCTTGCATACTGGTTTTAGGGGACTTTGTTCGCCTTGCATACTGGTTTTAGTGGAATTTGTTCGCCTTGCATACTGGTTTTAGTGGAATTTGTTCGCCTTGCATACTGGTTTTAGTGGAATTTGTTCGCCTTGCATACTGGTTTTAGTGGAATTTGTTCGCCTTGCATACTGGTTTTAGGGGACTTTGTTCGCCTTGCATACTGGTTTTAGTGGAATTTGTTCGCCTTGCATACTGGTTTTAGTGGAATTTGTTCGCCTTGCATACTGGTTTTAGTGGAATTTGTTCGCCTTGCATACTGGTTTTAGGGGAATTTGTTCGCCTTGCATACTGGTTTTAGTGGAATTTGTTCGCCTTGCATACTGGTTTTAGTGGAATTTGTTCGCCTTGCATACTGGTTTTAGTGGAATTTGTTTTCCTTGCATACTGGTTTTAGTGGAATTTGTTCGCCTTGCATACTGGTTTTAGTGGAAATTGTCCGCCTGTGCATACTGGTTTTAGTGGAATTTGTTCGCCTTGCATACTGGTTTTAGTGGAATTTGTTCGCCTTGCATACTGGTTTTAGTGGAATTTGTTCGCCTTGCATACTGGTTTTAGTGGAAATTGTCCGCCTGTGCATACTGGTTTTAGTGGAATTTGTTCGCCTTGCATACTGGTTTTAGTGGAATTTGTTCGCCTTGCATCCTGGTTTTAGTGGAAATTGTCCGCCTGTGCATACTGGTTTTAGTGGAATTTGTTCGCCTTGCATACTGGTTTTAGTGGAATTTGTTCGCCTTGCATACTGGTTTTAGTGGAATTTGTTCGCCTTGCATACTGGTTTTAGGGGAATTTGTTCGCCTTGCATACTGGTTTTAGTGGAATTTGTTCGCCTTGCATACTGGTTTTAGTGGAATTTGTTCGCCTTGCATACTGGTTTTAGTGGAATTTGTTCGCCTTGCATACTGGTTTTAGGGGAATTTGTTCGCCTTGCATACTGGTTTTAGTGGAATTTGTTCGCCTTGCATACTGGTTTTAGTGGAATTTGTTCGCCTTGCTTACTGGTTTTAGTGGAATTTGTTCGCCTTGCATACTGGTTTTAGTGGAATTTGTTCGCCTTGCATACTGGTTTTAGTGGAATTTGTTCGCCTTGCATACTGGTTTTAGGGGACTTTGTTCGCCTTGCATACTGGTTTTAGTGGAATTTGTTCGCCTTGCATACTGGTTTTAGTTGAATTTGTTCGCCTTGCATACTGGTTTTAGTGGAATTTGTTCGCCTTGCATACTGGTTTTAGGGGAATTTGTTCGCCTTGCATACTGGTTTTAGTGGAATTTGTTCGCCTTGCATACTGGTTTTAGTTGAAATTGTCCACCTGTGCATGCTGGTTTTAGTGGAAATTGTCCGCCTGTGCATACTGGTTTTAGTGGAATTTGTTCGCCTTACATACTGGTTTTAGTGGAATTTGTTCGCCTTGCATACTGGTTTTAGTGGAAATTGTCCGCCTGTGCATACTGGTTTTAGTGGAATTTGTTCGCCTTGCATACTGGTTTTAGTGGAAATTGTTCGCATTGCATACTGGTTTTTGTGGAATTTGTTCGCCTTGCATACTGGTTTTAGTGGAATTTGTTCGCCTTGCATACTGGTTTTAGTGGAATTTGAGCGGGAGGGATTTGAATGTTTAGTCCGTGTCCCCTGATTGGTTAGTGAGTTAAGAAGTGGTTAGCTTAACTGATCTGGTATCTAACGGGTTAGTGGACTAACTGATAATTGGCTAACTGGGTTAGATTGAAAATTGTATCGGTGACAATCTATTTAACATTGTATTGATCCATCAGAAAGTCATTGACTTATATACGATGTGTTGTGATGAAGGCAGTGAGGTTGAACCTAATATGGCATTTCAATTATCGGGATAAATGTTAATTATAAACAAATATCTTCTGTGAAATACAACCAACATGAGGTTAACAGAGGAAAATTGAAAGAAGCTAAAATAAACGATACAATCTAACTTTTAAATATGGAATTTTGCAATGGGGTCGGAAGCTTATTATTGTAACGTGAGCCTAAGGAATTCCCATACGCGCAAACTATACTCACAGTATCTATATTATGTAACCAACGTATCAAGATTTGTTTAATTTCAATGTGTGTATATTCATGCATCAGATTAAGGTATTCCACCCATAATTGAAGTAAATACAAATGCTATATGCATAAATGTAAAAAACTAATTGAATTTCTTGTAGCTGCTTCTTGCATAACTTTCTTCTACATATCTGATTAGTGCAATGATGTTTTCCTAAACAAGAAATATTACAAAATGAGAAATGAAATGTTAATTTTCCATAAACTGGACATTTTTGTACGGCTAAAGTATGATGTTTTAAATGTGTATCCGCATTATATATATAGTACAGATTAAATCGATACAAGTTTCATCTGCCTTTGGAGAAATGTCCATTATGGATAGAATACCTTAACATACAAGTGTAGATGTTTGTAGTGTCATATGCAATTAAAGGGTCTGTCATTTCTGACTTATAAGGCATCTTCAATCTGAACACATATACCCCCACCCCCGATTCCTCATCTTTCATGTCAGGTATCAGGAAAACATGCAAACAGTTATCATTCTTTAATTAGCTGGTGACTAATCAATCAATATCGGAACATGAAGCCATCGGAATTCTAATATACGCTCTACCGCTCACAAGGCGAATGCATGAACCAATCAGACCCGGGGGACGCGTATATCTGCTGTATTGGTGATTGATTCAACTCGTAATTAGTAGCGGATCCATGGTCCAGTGGTAACGCGCTGGACTTGTAATCCAGGGATCGCTGGTTAGATTCCCCGCTCCATCACTGACCGTACTAACAGTCTTTCGGACGAGACTTTAAAAACCGAGGTCCCGTATATGATGCTTTACATCGAGCACGTAAAAGAACCAGGGGTGCTTCTGGAACTGGGACATCTCCTGTATCATGCACTATCCTCCAAAAATCTAATATGACTAACATTCTTCTGGAGGCGTCGCCCATATAAGGAAACCGGTGGCGACGATAAATAAACGCTAATACAAAAAAAAGATTCAACTCCGTTTGTTACAAACAGTCCATTCGCAAACTGAGATAAACCTACTTGAAATGGAGGCCATTTGCCAATAGCTTTATTCTACCATTGATGTAGTTGTATGCTACCATTAATTATGCTATTAATAATTGGAATGGTATAAATGAGTGTAACACAACTCTCCAGAGTTTATACAATATTAATAAAGTGTGTGTTATAAACACATATCTTATCGTGGGAGACTAAAGCCTATTTCGCATACCTGTATACCACAGTCACTTACAGCAGAAAATTGACTGTCGTTGGTTTTATCTTATGACAGCTGCATCAAACAAAACGATTTCAGCATAACAGTAATACTATTACACTTTTTGTAAAATATAAGTAAATACTATGCAATATTTCGAATTTTAGGGGTATTTTTGGGCATTTTTCCTATATTAAAGAAAAATCCAATAAAGTCGGCTAAAATTGTATGTAAAGTGAATATATTTAAAAGTGTATCATTAAATGAACAATTTTATCGCATTTAAGAAATCAAATACACAAAATGAACTTTATTTTACCCAAAAATATGAATATGCGCTTTTTTCACATTTTTGGCTGCAGTCTGACATTCTTATACGTGTGTAGTTACAAAACGGAAACTTGTATGCAACGAGTTGCCAGATTGACTACAGAGACGAGTGGTACCGTCCCACAGCACTTTTGTGCTTTGATTATTAAGTCGGTCAACCTACACAAAATTATAAATTTCATGCGGAGCATTTGACGGTCAAATTATTTTTATCGCGGTGAAAAAATATATATTTGAGTACCTTGTGCAGTGTTTTATTTTATCCGCGGTGAAATTATTTATTTATAAGTATATAGGATGGCCAACTTTAAACGACAATCGGAGACCTGTTATACATGTATGTTCAGCGTACGATAGTCGTGTAGCAGTCGTACGATTGTCGTAAGACAACCGAACATCGCAGGACTGTTGTACGACGATTATTGTGTTTTGTGATAATCGTAGGGGTCTAATACGACTGCCTGAAGAACATTATTCGATTTGACTTCGACAGCCTTAATCTAATTACTTACGACAGTCATACAACACATATTATATATGCGAACGGTGAACGCTATTACGCAACTTTCAAACCCACCTCCCCCAAACCTACGTCAGCCCACCCTGTCGTAGTTCCACTAACTTACCGCACAACAAAATGTCATAGGTTGCATGGGAAAGGGGGTTTAACTTTCGTGGATAACTTGACTGTATATACTCGCTCAGTAATACACCCAACGAACATTTAACATTTCATTACGGTTTTCTTATCTCTATGTATTGATTTTACAGGTTTTTCAGATTCAGTTCACATAACTTTTACACACGCCCTCTTCGCTCAGGTTTTCATGACAATCCAATTCGCAGTTATTTTGTTTGGTTTGAGTGAATTTGGACAAAACGGGGAAAATATTCAGCAATTAAGCATGGGCCATTTTCGCTGTTCAATATTTGATATCGACGAATATGTGACTCTACGAAATAGCCATTGTTGGCTAAACGAACGTTTATGATCATTGATTGTATTATTGATTATGGTTATTAAACTGTATGATGTGAATTCAGTGTAACTATCTCGACATACATTTGTCTTGCGCTATTAAGTTGTCATACATTAATATGCAGTTATTTTTTTCCAGGGATGAACATGACTAGTTGCAGATGGCGACGACCGAAACTAAAAGGGATTCTCATTATTTTCTTACTCTGGATCATGGTCTTGTTCATGTACTTGTATTCAAAGTCTCAGCAAAATATTGTTCAGAACAATATTAACAAATGGCTTGATAACGCGTGCACAAAATGCAATGGACATTTTAGAGGGTATACGAATGAGTTTGTCTGGCTTAATCACGCACGTTTTGATAAATCAACAAAGGTATTTTCCATACCATGTGAGAAAGATATTCTAACGTACAATTTGCTGTCTGGGAAAGAAGGAACAGTTCTTGAAAAATGGCTACGAGAGATACAGACGTATCCATATGACAACACATTACATAGTACAAGCCACGCAATACAAAGGACGACAACGACATTCGCCGTGATGCGATATGAAGCTCATAATTTATACCATACCTTATGTGAATGGTTTAATATATTTCTAATTTGTGAACTGTTTCATATAGATCCATCTGGAATAGATGTGTTGTTCATGGATGACCGTCCACGCGGACTAATGGACGACACATGGGATACATTATTTGCTCAAGTCGGACGGTATTCGAACTTGACGGAACAAACAGTTTTC
The DNA here is from genome assembly GCA_032209605.1 of Mactromeris polynyma. Classification (NCBI taxonomy): domain Eukaryota; kingdom Metazoa; phylum Mollusca; class Bivalvia; order Venerida; family Mactridae; genus Mactromeris; species Mactromeris polynyma. The sequence goes on along the minus strand of JASFXZ010000006.1, from coordinate 17,562,459 downwards.
AAAAATCTCGTCTGGAACGTTATAGGGTACGAAAGTCCTTTGAATTTCCACGATCTCAGCACTGTACCATATGTTGATGGCTTTCGTAAATTTTTCTTGGATAGGTTTGGAATCAAGGACGATAAACATTTAGATTGTAAACGTCTTAATGTCACAATTATCTGGCGTAGAGATTATATGTCTCATCCGGAACGGAAGGAAGAGACGGGGGGACTGATACACCGGAAGTTCCAGAATGAAAAAGAAATTCTGGCCGAAATTAAAAAAATCTTTGAAGGACACGGAATAACTGAAATACTCCTCGAAGAATTAAGCATGAAACGGCAGTTAGAGATTGTGACAAAAACTGATATTCTTTTTGGAATGCATGGTGCGGGGATGGCTCATGCTTTATTTCTTCCTAAACACGCCACAGTCTTCGAAACATTTCCAAATTACTGGGGATTCCTTCGTCATTTCAAAGCGTTCGCTCGCTGGAGAGGAATTAAATATCTAGGCTGGCAGAACCAGTCACCAGACAACGAGTTTCCTAATTTTTACACAAGAGTACCTGTGGAAGTTATCAGATCTCAAATGACAGAATTAAAGGACTACTTATGTCGTACTTGAAGTAAATGGATATAGACTATCGCCTACATTCTCAGTACACGCTGTAATTCTTTTATACGGCGAACAAAAAAATGAAGGACTGAAGTTCAACACCATACAGTGGTATTTAGTTTATTCACGCCATTGTTGAAACATATGGAAAACGAGACTCTTGGCGCATTGAGTGTTATGTACGACAGCGAGAGTGGCGACCTCATGTAGCCGCCATCAATAAAGTCCGGTTCGTCTACGGGTCGGTGCTACGACCCGGTTTTGATTTTTTAAAAATCAAAGCGAAGCTTATACATGCAGTGGAGTTTTACGCTGCAGTCTTTGCAAGCAGTTAAGAAACAGCTTATATATGACAATAATCATACAGGTACTCGATGTTATACAATGACAATAATCATACGGGTACTCGATGCTATACCGTGACAATAATCATACAGGTACTCGATGCTATACCGTGACAATAATCATACGGGTACTCGATGCTATACCGTGACAATAATCATACAGGTACTCGATGCTATACCGTGACAATAATCATACGGGTACTCGATGCTATACCGTGACAATAATCATACGGGTACTCGATGCTATACAGTGACAATAATCATACGGGTACTCGATGCTATACCGTGACAATAATCATACGGGTACTCGATGCTATACCGTGACAATAATCATACGGGTACTCGATGCTATACCGTGACAATAATCATACAGGTACTCGATGCTATTCCGTGACAATAATCATATGGGTACTCGATGCTATACCGTGACAATAATCATACGGGCACTCGATGCTATACCGTGACAATAATCATACGGGTACTCGATGCTATACCGTGACAATAATCATACGGGTACTCGATGCTTTACCGTGACAATAATCATACGGGTACTCGATGCTATACCGTGACAATAATCATACGGGTACTCGATGCTATACCGTGACAATAATCATACGGGTACTCGATGCTATACCGTGACAATAATCATACAGGTACTCGATGCTATTACGTGACAATAATCATATGGGTACTCGATGCTATACCGTGACAATAATCATACGGGCACTCGATGCTATACCGTGACAATAACCATACGGGTACTCGATGCTATACCGTGACAATAATCATACGGGTACTCGATGCTATACCGTGACAATAATCATACATGTACTTTACATCGAGCAGGTAAAAGAACCAGGGGTGCTTCTGGAATTGGGTCATCTCTTGTATCATACACTATCCTCCAACAATCTAAAATGACTAAACATTCTTCCGGAGGCGTCGCCGATATGGGAAACCGGAAGCGACGATAAATAAACGCAAATACAATCAACGTTAGAGAATACCGCAACCAATGTTGGACGGCTGACCATAAGGCCTATTTCAAATTGTGGTTGGTCTTTAGATTGATTTCGAGTACTTGTTAAATGCATTATGTCATGAGTGCACTTTTCGGTTCAGTTTAGTGCTTTATTATTCATTTTATAACATACGGCGAAAATGTTAATAATAACGCACGTTCATGACGTCACTACTTACAAGCGTGACGTAAACGCGCTATAATAATGTTGATGTTGTTAAATATTTATTTATATATTTATTTTGTGTTTACTATGACATTTAATTTCATTGAAACTTATTGTCTTGTTTACTTGAATATCATATGTGTTATAATTATCTGATTTCGAATCTTGTGCTTGAAAAAATTTTGGAACTAGATCTTCTTTTCCTTGCGAAAGCTTTTGTTTACCAAAGACCGAATTACACACGCCATTACATTGCTTGCGTATATTTTGACGAAAACCAGCTGATTCCGCTGCTGTGTCATTATATTTTACTGAATGCATTACACTCGTCATCTAAATCCGATAGAAACTCAACAAAGCTTCGTTTGAATCGTTTTTAGAAGACTCGTTCAATAAATTCAATACAAATGATGACTCATGTGAGATCCTCTATGTAGATACAATTTACAGCTGTTTTCTTCAATTTCGTAAATTTTCCTTTACGCACCACGTATACATTGGAAAAGGTTGTGTTTTGATATACTTCTCGTACCGCTAACTTCGCCGGGCGGAAACACGACTGTAACAGTTCTGTACAGCTAACATCATGTCGATATACTGTAGTTGTACTATTCAGTCAAAGCCAATTCGTATGGTAATTAGTATAATGTTAGTGTTTCTGCAATTTGCAGCAGTTGATCCTACTATTGCTGTTATAGCTAGTACCGCTTGCACAGGTAGATATCAGTTCTATTGCTGTTACACCTAGTACCGCTTGCACATGTAGATATCAGTTCTATTGCTGTTACAGCTAGTACCGCTTGCACAGGTAGATATCAGTACTATTGCTGTTACAGCTAGTACCGCGTGCACAGGTAGATATCAGTACTATTGCTGTTACAGCTAGTACCGCGTGTACAGGTAGATATCAGTACTATTGCTGTTACAGCTAGTACCGCTTGGACAGGTAGAATATCAGTTATATTGCTGTTACAGCTAGTACCGCGTGCACAGGTAGATATCAGTACTATTGCTGTTACAGCTAGTACCGCTTGCACTGGTAGGTATCAGTATTATTGCTGTTACAGCTAGTACCGCGTGCACAGGTAGAATATCAGTTATATTGCTGTTACAGCTAGTACCGCTTGCACTGGTAGGTATCAGTACTATTGCTTTTACAGCTAGTACCGCTTGCACTGATAGGTATAAGTACTATTGCTGTTACAGGTAGTACCGCTAACTACACATCGATTATCCTGAAATATTGTAAGAGTGAATACATTTATTGTTGCGATATCATAAGTTTTAGTTTATTGCGGAATATTTATGTTGTAAGATAACATGTTAAGGTTTAGCAACCATATTAATTGCTAGACAGATATCTAGATAATTAACTGATTATCTAGTTGGTCTCATGATTGACTTATTACATCCCTATGTCACATTACAACTCTATCCGGAAAAAAATTAATAGATTTTATACGCACTCTCCAGCTTTCATTTACATCACTGAAGAGCAAGAACGAAGTATTTTAGTGATAACTGAATTGGAAAACACGGGGGAGTTTATGACTAATAAATAATTTTATGGACGATATTGGGTACAAACGATTTCTTGATTAGAGGTCATGTTTTCAGAGCTCTTAGAAATGGACTGTCGTTTGAGTGGTAACATTGAAATATGAAGTCAAGCAAGAATGCTTCATACAAAGACCACAGTCAGGCCAAAAGTACATGGAGACATAATATGAACATACCAATTATCGACGAAAAACAGATAATTAACATGATTAGCTCGAGTGTTTTTCTATCTTAGGATGAAAACTGATTTTTTTCTTGAAACATACAACCTGGTTGGTTTTTTAGATATCGTAACTCAAGTGCTTCATAACGATTGATTTTGTGAACACAATTTCAGCGTTGTTAATAATGGTAGCCAAGAATGTTGTAGATAATAAATTTAACCATTGAAACATATTGTACATGCCATGTGTACATATGTAAACAGAGAATTAGCTCGGTTTTGAGATAGTTATTGATCATTGTCATAATTGTCTCTTTTCTATGAACCATTTTGAAAGCTCGGTGCATGTTTTCAAAATATTCTAAAAACGCCCTTCGTGGAGGTCATTGCCTTTCAACTAGTTATTTCCCCCTTTGTATTACTTCTTTAAGCGGCGCCGTGTCGTGAATAACTTTTCAAATACGAATAAACGGGTTTCTTTACACACTCCGTCGTTCGTTTAAAATGTATTTCTAAATGCCGTTAATTCCGAACTTTTCCGTAAACTGTTTTTACTGATGAACGATACAATTGAATAATGATAATACGTTTTGTCACACAGGTAAAATGACGATTGAAACTAGACAACCGCGAAATATTCATGGTTAGCCAGAGACAACCCGACTTCTTTATAAAGAGTTCACGAAATTGTTGATTAAGTTTTTAGACTTCCAAAATTCAACATTGTGAAAGTTTGTACTTTCTTACGAACGAACCCCTAAAAATCGGAAGGTGCAAGTTTGACATAAAAGGGCTTGGTGGTTTACACCGGTTATGTTTAAAATTTTCAGATAAAAGAGGGAATCTTACGGAGACCCTAAAATGACATTCCATATTTACGAAATAATATTACGTTTAAACGAAATAATAATTCGTATTTACGAAATAAAAATAAAAGTGTCGCTCGAAAAAAAGAATATGGAATGTCACTTTAGGTGCTCCGTAGAATCTTCTGGTCCTGTGTTCACAAAGAATCAGTTTTCAGAATCAGGATCAAGTTCAAAATATAGGATCTTTCAAACTTTGTAAAATTTGTTATTCAAAGCTAAATCTGTTTACATACTGTGACAGATATGAACATTCTGCACAACCTTTGGGACATTAAATTCAAAGGTCATGCTTATTAAGAAAAAGATGGAAATACGTAAGTTATGACCGATTTTGGAAAATGGATTTGATCTGGATCAGTTTCAGTCATAAGTATAATAAAAAAAATTCTCAACATCATGGTATGTTTAGTATGTTTTCATGTTAATTAAAAGATGTATATTTGTGTATGTTTACATTTCAATATTTAGTTACAACTTTAAGGAGTGTGTCCCCCGCAGGAGTTATTTTGACCTCATCCGCCCATCAATCTTGTAATAAATGTATCAATGAAACTCTACTGATAATAACAAAAGCTGACCATCTTAGCAATTTAATCCGTTTTGATGTTTCGACTTTGCTGACATCAGCATACAGCTTCAGGGCTCCCGAAATAGGCTAGCCCGACGTCCCGGACTAGTCTAAAACAGTTTCGGGCTATCGGCCCGAAAAAATAAGTTAGTCTTGGTGCTGTATCGATTAAGATATTGTTTTCAATTTTACATGTAATACCAGAGGACTAGTGACCTTGACATTTCGTTCCGATAAGGTCAGCAGAATAATGGTGCTGTATCGATTTTTTTTTCAATTTTACATGTAATACCAGAGGACTGGTGACCTTGACATTTGGTTCCGATTAGGTCAACATAATAATGGTGCTGTATCGATTAAGTTATTTTTTTTCAATTTTACATGTAATACCAGAGGAATGGTGACCTTGACATTTCGTTCCGATAAGGTCAGCAGAATAATGGTGCTGTATCGATTAAGATAATTTTTTTCAATTTTACATGTAATAACAGAGGACTCATATGGTGACCTTGACATTTGGTTCCGATTAGGTCAACAGAATAGTGGTGCTGTATCGATTAAGATAACAGAGAACTAAGGTGGTGTATTATTGTTATTTTGTAATATGTCTCTGTTTATATTTCAATATTCATGATTTGTGTTTTATTTGAAAATGACATGTGTTGCTATTATACATGAGATTTTTTTAATTTTCAAACAAAGCAAACTAAACATAAATTAGAACGGACGCTGACAGTTTGTTAAATCAAGGTTAATATAACGCTCTATAGCTGGAATACTCGTAAAGTGTCTAATGACTGGGCAGAAATGTGAACCTAAAGAAATTTCACCAAAAAGAAGACATTTTACCAAAAAGAAATTAAAAAGGTAACACACGAAAATATGTGGGTCGGGGGCAAACAATAGGGTAGGTCTGGAAACCTGAAACAAACTTATTTTTACGCCTAATAGATCATACATTATGCTTATTCATCACCACCTCCTCCATACATACTGTAGTATTGCTATATATTTGTATTCTTACGTGTTACCATATCACACTGTGCAAGAATGATAGGAAATAAACTTATCAAACTTATCAAATTTATTTAAGTAAATGTGTTCCCTTCAGCGTAAAAGTGTTTGATGCTAGTCGTGAGACCTGTTCATATATACAGACGAAAAAGTTGATTTAACAACCGAGCGCATTGCTCAAACATAGTTGCTTATTTTGGGTTTAGATAAAGTTAAGAATATGAATTTGTTACATTATGACAACACAAGTTTGTTTGCAAATCGCATTATCGTGCGTTAATGAGTCATAACTGTAAATTTGTTTAACGATTACATCGTGATTCTATGTAGCGTATGAGTATCAGACATTGGATTGTTTGAAATTGTTTGAACATTTACTTAATAACAGTTTAAAATCAACAATAACTACATTAAATCAAGTGTTTGTCAATTAACCCATGAGTCTATAATACGATCTTACGTATTTTTGTCGCTAGCCTGTTTTTGCCTTTTGCGATTTAGTCGCATCAGCATTTCGAGGTGTTGGTGCCAGAACACGCTATCTCCATATAAGTGTATTAGGGCGATGGTAGATTCTAGCGCTAACCCCTCGATTTGTATAACCACTTTTCGGGAAAATAAGAACTTGGTTTGCCGACCTAATATAATGACGGAAGTGTTTCTGACAATGCTGAATAAATGGTTTCCAATCACAGGGAATCAATCGGGGACACCTAGACATGGCCAGTACAGTACTGTGGTGCAACAAAATTTATAATGTCGGAATATGAGAAAAACACATTTCGTTCGATAACCGCGAGTACCAAACTAGACAGACAAAACATCTAAAATTGATTGTATTTTATTATGAATATAAGCATTTTTTAAATTCGCCAGATTTAACATTTCTATCACTCGCGTTTATTTCAATATACAGTGGAAACTCCCTAATCCGAACACCCTACGGTCAAACCAAAGAAATTCGGATTGGAGGGGATTCCGGGCTAGAGAGGATTTCCTCATCAAGTGTCCGTAGACAAGATACTTTACTCTCAAGCCCGGATCCACCGGGGGAGGGGGGAAGGGGGCCCTGGCGCCCCCAGTCGGCTGTGGAGTGACCTTTATATGTATTCCTAATATAAAATTATACCCACTGATAAGGTGTTAAGGTTACTATTCTTTTAGCACTTTATATACAATACATTGATTTATGGACGATTACCTCTTGTATACTACCAGTACAGCGGAAGCAAGTGCAATAAAAGTTGGCCCCCTGTTGTTCTCGTCGGCCTTGAGACCGTCTAGAAGAATCGTATGCTTTTCACTCTACATCAGACAGGCGCTTTCAATTTCCTTATCATGTTGAAAGCGTCTATAAAGACAGATTATTGAGCATCATACGTAACAGAGACAGATATATATCGTGGTGTTGTTTTAGTGTGAAATAGTGAAAATGAAATTTCTTAAATAATTTTTAACAATTCAATGGAAGGGAATGTAATACTTGGGCCTAAAGTTTTGTAAAATAAAATACTTTTGTTTTTTAGAACAACCTACTTTCATATTTTCACATTTTCAAAATGCCTTAATCTTTAAATTACATTTTCGTCATCGTATAAAGAATTTGCATTCAAACTAAAACACATTTATAAGGGTTTTCTTCGTATGTTGAATACGTTCGCATTACCGCGACGAAACATTATACCTGCTTTCTTTATACATTTAAACTTTACGGAATCATAAGGAAAATTAAATTAATTCAAAAGATTGAGTAACAAGACACCATCATAATTGTGGTCCTTTCATACAAGCAAGTTTTGCAATGTGATATCTGGGACCAATATATACAGGGATTGGCAACGGATGCGATAAATCAACAATTGTTCTAAAATGATATCGTCGAGTAAAAGTCGATATTTAACGCTCGCTAAATGATTTAAAGCGGCGCAGTATTGCGTAAAAGTCGACGCGTGTTCACTAAAATACCCATAATCTAAAGACTACGAGCAATTTTCACAATATATGCATCGATTGAAAGCTAATACAATTGCCCTTATTCTGATTATAAATTTGGGCATAAATTAATTGTTTTTCTAAGTATTATGACGAGTTAAAGTGATACGGTTAATGAAAATGTTGCAAAAAATAAACTCGGTACGTTTGCTAAAATATCAATAATGTCAACATTTTTCCGGTCATTTTCACATCAAATGCATACATAAACAGCTTAGGAAATAGACATTCGTGTGATTATAAATTTATGCATTACTTTGTTATTTTTTTTACTTTAACGGCGAGGTTAAAGCGATTCTGGTCATGCAAAAACAGTACCAAACTAAACCCGGTCCGTTTGCAAAACTACCAATAATATCATCAGTATTTAAGTCATTTTTATATAATATACATCGATAACCCCCCCCCCCCCCCAGAAAAATGCCCTTGATCTTGGTAGTTCACTTTTATATCAGCTAAGAAATTCAAATTTTCACGACACATTAAAACTCGGGTAAATGGTGAAACAACGCTGTTCGCGCTGTAAAACGGAGTTTACGTATAGAAAAAAACTCCTCCTGTCAATTTATAGTAAAATGCTTTAAGTGTTCTTTCGACGAATTACACACAAATATTTTTAACATTTATTTTTTCTGAAAGAGTATATGATGGTTTATGATCCTCAAACAGAAATACTTCTGAGTATTGCTTCGTTGTCAACCCTAATTTCAATTATATCATGTATATATTGGTCCCAGCTATGTATATATTGGTCCCAGGTGATATGCAAAATACACTGTGTTAAATGTTGGTTGGTATTTGAATACATGTATCGCTCTAACCTAGAATCTACCATAAAATCACGAATTAAGATAATTTATCATCAGTTTCTGTATTTTTAAAGGTAAATATATTGAAGGTCTTTTTTAAAGTAGCTTAGCCATAAACATGAGATAATGCCTACATACAGTTTGTACACATGTTCCCAAAACCACAAATACACGAGTCCGATACAGGAGTTTCTATCACGACGTACGTGTCGTGTTTGCGCTTGGAAATATCTGTTTCGCAATTCCGGGAAACTTCTAAGAAAAGTTATAATGCAGTATTTTGAGTATGTCTGTATGAAGGCATTAACGTGCCTTTTTCAATATTATTTCTTAGTGTGTTTTGATAAAAAAAGAAGACTATCTACCTTAAAACGTTTAATTGCTATAGGTGTTTCAAGAAAATCCAAATTGAAACAAAATACATGAATACACAACAACATCCGGTAATGAATGTTAATTATCATCACAAACTTTTATTTACTAGTATTCATTATAGAATTCGAGAATATTCAAACCTTTCATTTGTTTTAACCAACTGGGTTTCAACTAAAACACGTTTCTGTATTTGGTTATAACAACTCTTAAACTGGTTAATCAAACTAACCGAACTACCTCAAGGTGTGGTTTGTCTGGTTTGATTTATCCGAATAATCGTACACTAGTTAAATAAGATGGTGGATTGATATTTCGGCGGGTGACCGTGCCACTCAAATGTGGGGCCATGTTTAATCAAAGCGCTGTTAGTGCTGATGGCCTGTGGCTGCAGATAGCTGAATTGTGGATGTGCTTGCCCTGTGTAGATCTTGAGACATTATCATATTAACTACTGTATTTCTATATCACGTTACCAGTATTTTTTCCATTAGTTATTTTGTGCAGACTATACAAGTCGGTATATCTTGTGCATCAGTGATAACCATGGTTTATATGTTCGTGATTATAATAACATTATAAGAACATTCACAATCTGTCTGTTACTGCATTTAGCAATCACTACTGACTAGACGTTGGCAATTTGAAAAAAAAACAAAAATTATGACAAGCAGTCACATAGACTATGTATCCGGTATGGCTAATATAGTTCCAACGTTTAAGCTGGGACTGATATATACATGTATATATTGTTCCCATGTTTAAGTTTCCGTTTGATATCTCTTTTTATCAAGGTTTAATAGTGAGAAGTGCATGCATGCTAATCGGACATGTTTATTTCTAATGCGACCTAGACATACTCCGGATTTCACCAGTTACCATCACCACAAGGACAATAAATATGGGTATTTCCCTTTAACCCTGCGGTACAAACAAACATATACATGGCAATGAAAACAAAGACCCATACCCAACTTTCGCGTCACTTATGGCGCAGTCACACTATAACGTATAGCAGTAACGTATGCCGACGTATGAGAATTTTCACCAACACGCTGGTGTACGTTGACATAAGTTACGGGTAGGTTTGGTATAAGTTGTATACGCTAAAAGCACGCTGGTATAAGCTGGCATACGTTGTTATACGCAGAGGCCGAAATAAGTTTTTGTGCATGCACAAATTTTTTGGGCGTATGCCGACGTCCTCTTCATAGGTTAGGCATACGTTAGGCATACTCTAGCCATACGTTAAGTACGTTACAGGTAGGTTACTCATACGTCGAGATACGCTAAGTACGTTAGAGGTAGTTTACTCATACGTCGAGATACATTGGCATGAAGCTAGCTGACTACAGTATGAATGCGGTAATGTAGAGACCGGCGCCGTATTTACGTAGAACGTCACGTGATCGTCGGTAACACGCCGAGTGCGCTGCGCATAGGTTTATCATAAGTTACTCATACGTTGGGCATAAGTGGAGAACGCTGGACATACGCTGGTCATACGCTGTGATACGCTGCCATAAGTTATATATAAGTTAGTGATAGGTTACTTATAGGTTAGACGTACGATATGTATACGTTCAATACGTTATGCATACGCCCAATTTATTCATGCTGTAGAATTTTCGATGCTTTTTTGGGCGTATGCCGACGTGTTGACATTATTTTATGATTATTCATACGCTAGGTATAAGTTTCTCTAATACGTCATAGTGTGACTGCACCATTAGGTCCGACCAACTTCCTATAGAATTATTGAAGGAAAATATCTTCAAATCGCAATAAATAAAAATCTCTTAAAGGTATATTATATCGTCTGAACAGATGGTCGGTGTTATTTGAAAATTAAGCAATGAGATTGCAAATCTTTGATCGTTGCGTGCACATATTATGCATGTTTTTGTCACTAATTGTTATAAGGCATATCATGTTCCTGAAAGATATATTTGAATTTGAAACATAACTACGTCGATGTTATTCAGATAGCTAATACAAATACCTTTACTTGAATAAAAATGACATCACGTATGCGCGTTAAATTATTCATGTTCTGGAGATTACATTTTTCCTTTTGTAATGTTACACCACTTGAAACATGAACATGAATGTATATATATTTTGCGCATTAAGCTACAACGATTGGAATAGAGAGTAGTAAATGTATGTAATTGTAAATCACCAACCTACGGTCGAACCTACAGGTCAAATGTATGTCTGCTTAATCGGAACCTGGATATACAATTGTGCACATTGTAACGTTGCAAAACAGAAGTTGCATATTTCTCAACTTTGACTTTCTTATCGAGCACCAATCTATCTGCAATCACAATACTGCTAGCGGTTAAAACTGAAAGGTTTGACACACCAGTTTTGGATTCAAACCGGTTTCAGGTACAAACAAATTCGCCCTTAACTCGGTCTTGCAAAACAAATTCGCCCTGTATTTCAGGGAGCATACATAAACCTGTTAGTAGTTTAAGTATATACTTTAGGCGGTAACCAGTTAATACAGTTTATAAGTGTGCTCCCTGATAATGTTCAATTTGAACATTAAAACTAGTCAACTTCTGCCAAATCAGCCTGAACGTTTAATAACTACACTATTTCACAGAGTTTATGACGAAATGGTCCCTTATTCACTCATGACAAGGATTTGTACTGAAGGCTGACTGGGAGTAGGTACAGGAGGGACTGTCCCCTGGAAATTTGTTAAAATGTTGGTACTTGTATGATTTGGACGTTCTGTATTTTTTACAAGATAATACTAGTGCAATTCTCGAGAATGAGTCTTAAAATGTTCACCCTGAAATGCACCAGAAGCCACCATTTCATATACATATTTGAAAAAATGATACGAGGGAGACCCCCGACCCCCTTAAAGGAGGGGGATAAACCTCCCAAACCTACCCCCACTCGGCACTGTGCACCTCAAGTTCAGGGCATTGTCATCATGTTTGCCCCCCCTCCCCAGTCGGGAATTTCTGTATCCGGGCCTGACTCTTGTATACATGTCTGTCGCAGAAAACTGCTCTCAATAATTGTTCACAAGAGGCAACGTTAAATAAACATTACCATTATTATAATTGATCGTGTATATTGTTATTGGTCCCAGTTTCAGTTCATAATACCACTGATTGTAATTTGTCGATATGATGAATATTATAATCACTATATCCCACACACGCAAGCTAAGAGCTATTTGCAAATGTCAATTTAGATGACCTTTTATAAGAATAGGTAGAATATATTATTCCAATTGTTAATTCAGTATAACTGTATCTTCAAAGTAAGATATCGTAGCTTGTCTTGTTTTATTTTAACAATGTATAAAATTTATCATGCCTGAACACATTTAATAATTCAATGCGTCTTTACAATACAATAAGCATATGGTGATCAATGGATATTGTAAATTGTAGTATGGCAAATCATTTTCAAAAGCAATAAAATGATTAACCAAGCAGTAATTAAATATCCCACTTTTTTATTGGTCTTATTGATATATCAACTACTTGATCAAAATTGCTTAAGGGTTGAACGCTCCTGATATATCTTATATTCTAATCTTTATTTTCGTCGCATCTATATACATGTACATACATTTTACAATAACATAAAACATAGCCAGCTATTAGTATATAGCCACTCTTAATAAGAGTTATAAGAGACTAGACATTACAATAAAACATCAACACATATCACATGATATTATGTAGTTTACACGATTTTATCAGTCTTACTGCTCATCCTTTGAACGTAGTTACAACGAGCACCTGTTGCTAAGGTGGGCGTGGCTACAGTGCGAATGAGGAAGGGTCAATTGTCTGGGGGTAATCAACCGCTAAATCTGTGATTATTACCGCATGATTTCACACCATTATCGACCCAATTGTTCTCGCAGTGTTGTTTACATAATTATTGCACCTAGTATATACATGTTCTTGCCTTGTTCTCGACTGTACGAAAACGTCTGTCTACACCCTACCGCAATGACAATATTTATGGCTTCTTTCAAATTCCAGTCATTATACTGACTGACTGACGTGTTTTTGCGAAAAATTATCGTCCGCTTCCTGGAGTTTTATTTTTGTGTAAAATAACAGTCTGAACCGAAAGATTCGTCCGGATTCCGGAGTAGGGAGGATCCGGACTGTAGGGGATTTTTCATATGCTACATAGAAGGAACTAAAACAAGACCGAGACGATGGTCCGGTTTGAGGAAGTTTCCGGACTAGGGAGTTTCCATTGTACACATTGACGGTCTATCAAAGCAAATCCGTGGCCGAGTTATGGTCGCTGACTACAATTACTTGCCTCTTCACCACCGCGAGTTCGAATCTCACCCGGAACGTGGACTTTGGGTGTGTGTGTGTGTGTGTGTGTGTGAGGAAGCTATCAAGCTGGCCTAAGAAAGGTCAGCAGTTCTACCTAGGTTTCTGCCAATGTCACATAAAATGCTAAAAGGGACACCTGGCGTCGGACCCACCATGAAAGCTGAGAAGGTCACTACATAATCATTTATGTTTATGTTACCCCAACTACCTTATTAAAGCCAGAAGATGGCGGTTTTATATAAATTATGCATGCTTCTCTTGTTCATTTTTTTAAGAAGTACTGTAAAATAAATTCTTAAAAGCATGAATACACGTTGAAACATGTTTTTCAACTAGTATTATTAGTTTTTGAAACAAAACAATGTACATTATTGTTCCAAAAACATTTGTTTAAACCAGCTACCAAACAATTGGAATTTGCTTGGAGGGGCTTATGAGGTGACGACCCCTTGAGAATAAGAGAATGAAAACCATTTTAAATGTTGACGTCCATCAACAAAAGGATTTGTCATTTTTATTATTTTAACTCGGAAACTATAGTGTCAATAAAAATGAGAGACAAATAATTTCAAAGACGAAATCCGGGAAATGTGGATTAATTAAATGTATTAAGACCAGTAAACTGTACATTCAAATTCTGACACATTTAGATAAGTGTTTACATTAACTGGCGAACCATTGACAAGCCAACAATGTGCACTTGATTGACATCCTATTGTAGTTATGTCATTTGAATAACTCCTCCTACAAAAAATTACTATCTGGACAGTATAAGGGAAGTAACCGCAACACAACAAATGTCTTGTCACGAGACATATTACCTCCCTTCAAAACATTGCCGTCCCGAAAAAAATAAGTTGCCGGACTTATCTGACCATCTGTTAAGCCAACACCAGAGAATCTAAAAAACGCGGACATGTTTTGTTGATTTTTGAAACGATTGGCTAAATGTTTAGGTTTGTGGGTGGTCTCGTCTAAGCTAGCTTATATGCATTGAACAGGCACAGAATTGAATCGTTTGAAGTAAATGAGTCTCTACAAGTTATATAATTATATTTATTCGTTCTTGTATATTTATTGGAACACAAATATATTTTATAAGTTATATAAAAGAAACATTTTTGTTTTAATGAACTAATATTTTTGTTTTACATTTAATTATTTTATGGGATTTAAAGAATATATTAAAATATTGAACAAATATTTTGTCGCATTATATATAAATATTTGTTTTGCAATAAATATTTACGAGATCGAACAGAAATATAAAAACAGACAATACTCATCAAGGATATAATATTGCATATATAGTCGATACACGATACGTGACCAGTATACACGAGACAAATTCCTGTGGTATACACGTATCATCGTATAAATTGTAGTTTAAGTGGATTATCATGTTGCACTTGACATAGCAATGAAAAGTGTGTGTTTCACTCTACCGCTTTGTGACAAGTGGATCAAAGGGAGAGTACTGATGCCAAAATAGTCGGTCATTATACATCAGTTACTTCCCCTGTCATAATATGGTTCCCGGCTTTAATTGTAACTAGACTGATTATATATCTGACTTCTTTAATGTGTCGTTTTGTGTATGTTTTACGTTATACTTGCGTGTCTTATTTATTGTTAGGAAAAGTGTCGATGCCGACATACATCTCGCTTGCATTAAAGCACGTATCTATGCACGCGCACCACACGCACTTATGCACGCACACACGCACGAGCGAACAAACTAAAGTAATCGCCTATGGTAAAGACTGAATAACGAAACACTATTATTTGATTTGCAGTTGGGTAATAACCACAAACATAACACAGGGAAGATCAACTGACCAAAATACTCATTTAAAGATTTACAAATGTTCAGGAAGCACTAGACCTTCATGTGCTGTAAAACAACAGTAGCTTTATCAACAAATTCTTACTGTTACGTAGGTAACATTTAGAAACTCATGTCTGCTAAGAAACTACGTTTTTACACAAAAGCGTGTCTGTTTGATTTTTAGGAAACGTGGCTATAACAACATACACCGGGGTTGCATTAAAGCACACATCTATACACGCGCACTACACGCACTCATGCACGCACACGCTCGAGCGTATTAACGCATGCACCCAATTTATCGCCTACGTTATAGGCTAAACCATTTTGATGGGCGGCAATAGCCACCACAATAACACTGGGAAGGGCAACTGTTCAACATACTAATTTAAGGATTTACAACTATTCAGGAAGCTCTAGGCCTTCACGACTGTAAAAAGTCAGTACTTTTATCACAAATTTCATTTTGTTTTTCTAATCATTTACAGCTGTATTGTAGCAACGAATTAGAAATCAACCTTTTAAACAAAAGTATTTACACGCACTTATAATGGATATTTGTTGATAATATGCTTAAAATACGAAATTTAGTTTGTGTTTCTAGGCAAAGACGATATCAGTTTGTTTACAAGTGTATTGTGCTTAAATATCTAAATTACCTAATTTGCATTTTATGTTAATGGAATGGAAAAAATCAAGAATAAATTAGACGTAACGGAAGACAAGTGTGACAGAAATATCTTCTAAATTTTTCAGTAAGCTTATGTGATCTTATATCGTCAGATTACAGACTTATAAATAGCTTCAATGAACAACGGTTAATTGTAATGGATTAATTTTCAACTTTATTATACGCAGTATATCAGAGGCAAAAGCTGCTTCGTCATTGAAACCTTATATTTCAGAGAATCCGCGATAAATATTTTGGTAAACTGCGTTTCGATAATAAGGTTATGCAACTTTCATTGTACAGCAACTTTCATCATTAATTTAACCGCATCATGTTTGTATTGAGCTCGAACTTTATCTTTAATTATTAAATGTGGGGTTTGGTTGTGTTTGTGAATTGTGTCTAAATTCTGCTTATATGAAACTTCTCAGTTCGATGTCATGTATTGACCGAATCAATGCTGTTTTAATAATGTGCCAACATGAACATTTGAGGCAAAACAAAAGTATTATTCAATACAATCATAAATCACTGAATGACAGGATTAGAATTAACTTGTGATTTTGTACTCGGAATATTGTTTTTATTGACTTATGAATATAAGTCATGAAATACATTTCCTTATTTCTAAAATGATGTACTCATTCAGATGAATGACTTTACATAACTATTGATAGATATATGTTTGGTATTTTAGTACAAATCACTTTTAGTTCGAATTATCCTTTATAGTATATATTCAGACCAGTTGACATTGAACTCAAGCTTGTTGTTTGAGTGCTCTAAGGTAGCTTAATGGATGAGAATTCCTACTTTAACCCACAGACCGAGTGAACACGTTTCAAACGAAAATGCCGATATCAAGGCTTGTGGTGTGTCCATGAAATAAACACTTTTATAATCTTAATACGGCATCTCGAATCCAGTTTGGTGACGACAGCAGTTCCGTTCTTAGCTCTTAAAACTATTCCGTATTTAGTTAATTGTTTTGTTTCCGTTGCAGTGCTAATAAATAGTTGGAGTAAAATAAAACATCAAAACTCTCAATTTATAAAATACATTGTAAATGGAATTGTTTGCAATCAGACGGTATATTTTGTGGTTAAATATCAGACTTATGAGTAGTTACAAACATGAAATAGAGCTATTGCACAAGGTCTTTAATATATCTAGACATAAAGTTATCATTGAACTTTTACAGTCATTGCAGTACATGTCTATCATAATTTCAAATGCCGCTCGTCAAGTTCTTCAGGGGGGTATATATTTCTTTCATTGTTACATTCTATTAACACCGTGTTTCTGTCGGATAAATACCAGATTTCTGTAACACTGGACATGCTGACACGCCAGATTGTGCAAATATTCACAGTTACCTTCCAATAACATAAAATACAGAAATTGTCTGTAAAAATAAGTAAATAAAGCCCTATCTTTCTTTAACAAGTATGAAAGAGGGTTGAGGTATCTTGTTTTTTCGTACTTCAGTCTTATTTGAACAGGTGCAAAACACAAAGACCAGGATTCAGCACATTTTCACAACGCGTCTATTCGTGAGTGTAGTCGATTCTATAAATTGCGGACCCTCGCAAATGTTGATCATTCTCTCTACCACATTTACCGAATTAAAAGAAAGAAATGTTGCAGGCAAGGTATTGGAATGTTATACTCTTGCTCCTTGCACCAATATCGCAAGGGTTTGGTCGTGAGTCTGTATGTTCAAAATTTCATTATGAAGAACAATTGTTGGAGAAAATGATACGACAAGAGATAAAAGTTCAAGAAATGGAAACTGAAATTAAGAAAACGTTGGGACGAATTTCTATATTTATGGACAACATGGAACAGAAAATGAACAATAAAGTCGATGGCATGAACAGCGAAATTAAGCAAAATCTTGACAGTGTTTCCACCTTTATGGACGACATTCAACAGAAAATGGAAGCTTACCAGGACGACATGACAAATAAAAAGAACGTGTTACAGCTTCTTGCAGGTTATACAGTTTATCATATTTATGATTAAAAATCAGTTTTATTAATATCAAATACATTTGATGGGTTATGCATGTAGCAGCGTTATATGTGACATTAACTATCTTCATACTAAGAATATTGTAGACCAATAATTGTTCCATGCAGTTGGATAAGATAAACTTGCTATATAAAAAACTTTTAAAAGATATTTGAAAATTGCCATGTAATTATGTTATCTTTAATAATTTGCAGATAAAGTCGATGTCCCAAGAGTCGCTTTCAACGTGTACAATGTGAATGATGTCAATGTTGTGAAGAAAGGACAAGTTTTTATATTTACAACAATTCTACTGAACGAAGGAAACGGATATGATTCAAGCACTGGACAATTTACTGCGTCAGTAGCTGGACTCTATTATTTTACTGCACATGTGTGTAATACATCTGGAAAACAAGTGCACTATGGTATAACCGTTGACGATAAAACGGTAGCAGCAAGCACACAGCATGACAATGATAACTATAGTTGTAGCTCCGTAAGCGCAATCGCCGTTCTGAAAACAGGCAACAGTGTGAGTGTTCAAAGTACGACCAGTAGCTCAACTAACATTTTATATCATGACAATGACTATTATCGCGTATCATTTAATGGTGCATTACTTCATAAATAATGTACTTTACTTTATACACCCAAATACAAAAACGTGGATGCTTCAATTTGACATATTAATACTTTTATGATAATACTGAAGAAACAAACTAAGGGTAAGGTTACATTAGTAGTAGTACATAAAATATCTTTACTATGATGAATTAATTTGTGGACGAATCGTGCATAAATATCAGGTAAAGTCATAATCGATAGTTTGCAATGATATATTATCTTATCGTATTTAAAACATTTGGCGAGATTTTCGAGTTGTTTTGTTAAGAAACTGTAGTTTTCTACCCTGTATGGAATAATTGAACAGAGTTCCGAAATATTCCGAGTAATACTTTCAGATGCTATTGCAAGTTAACAAAACTGTATCGAGAGTAAACGATTTTTGCATGTTTTTTTATATATGCTTAAAATATAAAATAAAATACCACATTATTTCATACCATCTTCAATGTTTATTTGTTGTATTTGCAACCTTTATATAATATTGGTAAATGTTAACATAATGACCCTCGTTCACGATAATTGGCGTTGTTGTAATATTGATTCGTTGGATATGTTCTATTTGAACTATCAAAATAACGAAGTGCAACAATTGCTAAAGTGTTACATGTTTCTTATATGCGTACTGGAGTGCTGTGGTGTTGTTTCAAATATTACACGTATCATTATCACTAACATTTGGAAGTGTGTGTAATACTGACCCAGTATTTATGTAAAAAACACTTAAATAGTTACTCAAAGTTATCTTACAAAAGAAACACATTTATACAAGCTCATATTACAAGTAAAACAGGCATTTATTATCTTATCATATTTATGAGGTTTATATACTTTCCACCGCCTCCTTTGTTAAAAGTGGTGTAGATATTATTATTGTTCTCAACACATATGCCTTTGGAACAACAGTGTATTTCCGGCGGAATTGCATGACAACTTTGAATATAATGCACACATACTGTAAACGTATCAAGTGTACATTATGTACGTCTGACAAAACATGGTCACACTTTGATGTTACCCGTAATATGATACACCCCACTGAATTGTATTAACCCGATACATGAACAACCAGTTCTAGCGCAGACATGACTAGAACCATGTTTAAATAATTTGATCTGTAGCAGTCGGAGATTGAACCCGCGACCTCCCACGCCCCAGATGGACGTTCTTCCACTGAGCCACCTGGCCGGATGGAATATTGCATCAAGCATTATGGTCTGTTTCTGGTCGATGGCAAGTGGATAATATTGGACACACGTTTTCCGAGGTTTTATAATATGAGTCATTTGTTTATACACGAAGTTTAAAACATTATCACAAAAATATATACGACATTATTTGGGGCTAATATGTCTGTATGCACTTGCTCTATAAAACTTGTAGGATGTAAACAAATGAGTCATATATTATTGTTCAATCATTATAATGATTAGCTGAAAAATACTTCAATACCAGAGGCACTCGTTTCAGTCAATAAAACATATGCAATGCGGATATTATTTGCGTAGCACATGTTTTATTGACTGAAACGAGTGCCTGTGGTCAATACACTTTTCAATTAGCGAATGCAGAAGCAATTAACTGAATAAAGTTTTACCAGGAGATAATACATTTAGACATGTTTTATAACGACGATTACTACGTTTATGTAAAGTAAACGGATACGATAGGGGATAACGTGTTTGTAAACAAAACGACCCGATTCCGCGCATGCGCAGTTAACTGGTGGACAAAAGGGTAAAAGGCGGCGGCGCCGTACTATACAACTAATATAGAATGAATGACACGGCGGTAGCCATTAATTTCTTTAATGTTTGACATACAATAATAAATTGGGCATCAATTGAAAGGTAATGTTCCCAGCTTTCCCACGACATAAAAATAATGAAAATCAGAGGTTGTTTTGGTTTTCAAATAAGACTCTGAAAATGGGCATTTTTCCGTGAAATAAATTTCAAGCTGTTTTGGTTCGAAAAACACGGCTGTATGTATTTCAGTTCTCATTTTTAAATATGTGCATCAAATCGATACCAGATCAAAGGCTTCCAAAAATAAAATGAAAATCGGTGAATTTTCTGCACCAGAATGTGACTTTGAAAATGAGCACATTTTACGACAAATTATTTTCAATTCGTTTAGGTTCGAAAAACACGGCGGTGGGTATTAGAATTCGTATTAATCAATTTATGTGCATAAAGTTGGTACCAAATGAAAGATAATGAACCCAGCTTTCTAACAATGTAAAATATTGAAGTGTGCGAGTTTTCCGAAAATATTTTTTTAGTATGACTTTGACTTTTCTGTATGACATAATAATGTGTATGTGCATAAATAATGTGCTATGTGTGAAATGCATCAATAGTAATTGTTAACATGTACACATATCTAACAAAGACAACAACGTGATATGTTTAATTGTGCGTTTATTTAGCATTAAAACATATTCAGCAATTATTTGAGTGTCATTCATACACACACACATATTAAGACATAGCGGTAGATAAATAAATACACATATATCACATGTTAAACAGTTTGTCAATCAACTTTGTCTTGGCTGGCGCTAGGTTGGTAGTCAGATTTGATAAACAATTAAATTGTATGGATATAAATCTTTGCGAAATGTATTGGTTTGAATGGAGTCTAATGGATTCTTGGCTAGCGCTATCCTAGATTTTTACGTAATACATAAAGCATATTATCATTGTTCGGCAGTGCACAGTCAACTTCTCTACCAATGACAAAGTCTACAAAGCTAAGACTCCGTTTTAAATTAGACCAAATCTTGTACAACTCACGTGATACCACTCAATTCTGCTTGATTTGTTTTCACACATCTTACAACATTTTTAATGACATCCGGTAATTTACATGTACAGACGTATTTTATTGTTTGAGACTTATCTTCTTTACAAGTCATTTTCGGTATTTCCATAACTATTTGAAACGGTTCAGATTTGTCATTTTCTGAGCATTTTATGAGATGCATCCTCATAGCGGGAATATCAAATCGAACATGGTGATTTCACAATTAAAGTTACAATGCACAAGTCATGTAACATATGCGATGGCAAATACACAACAATCGGATGTGTTCGTTTGTCTTTGTACATCAGGTATTCTCAACTTTATTTGTATATATGTGTCTGATGGTGACAGCAACAACTGATTGGATGCATATTGGACTCCCACTGGGCCAGACACTGTGAAATGCTGATAAGGGGGCTGAATAAGATTGATATCTAGATAGTGCACGCCGGGGACACTATTGTTTATTGCATAACATTATATAAGTTGTCCAACCCAATACTGGCCTTGTCTCTGCATCTGTTTCTGATTTTTATCATGTTATCTTATACGTATAATTTCTGGAATTTGTAGAAGTATGTGTTGCAGGATTTATTGAAGATTTCGGAAATAATCCTAATAGTGTAAATTATTGTCTGTCCCTATTTTGTAATGTCCGTCTCCACACTAAATTATTTGCTTTAAAGACTGTACTTGCAATTTTAAGAAATAATTTTTACAACATGAACTTTTGACATATATTATAAAATCTTTTGTATGATTATACATGTAATAGACACAATATCCTTATATTATCAAAAAGATGACAAATCTTTGCATTTTTAGTTGCAGTAGTAGGCCTATAACATAATTATGTTAGACTATCAACTATGAAGTTGATTTTTCTTTCTTTCTGGACAAAATAAAAGTTGTCTATGTACATAAATATTTCCTAAAATGACTTTTATTCACACTTAATAATATTATACATAAGGGGACGGACATTACATAAGTTGATGAGTCGACGGGTCCAGTTTGTCCTGTCAATGGCAGATAGCTACCGTTTCCTTCGCTCAGCCTCTTAATTCTTCTCATTAGGAATTATGTGCCATGTAATCTTAACCCTTTCCCCACTTGTGTGTACAACCAACAACTATGAAAGACTGAATCATAACTTAAAGAATTAACAATTTAGATAAAGCGAATTAGCGATATAAACAATATAGCGCTGTAACCGGATATCGTCTTTCTGCCCACCAGCAATGTTTACATTCGTATAACAGGTGCGCGTGACGTCACGGCGTTATCCCCTATTCGGCAGATAACACATGTTCAGCACTAAGGTTAAGAAACAGGATATCTAGCGCGTCACATATTTTAACTTCATTAAACACTGTTGGGAACTAAGTACGCTGTTGCTATTCGTGAAATGCTAAAACTGGTCACATATTAGCGGTTTCAGACCAGACAGAATTATTAAAATTTTAAAACCTACACTCATACAGTCATTTTATGCTCCTTATTATGTTAATTTATAATTATTAATAATATAATATGTTTATAATATTGTAACACTCCGCGTGATTATGATCGAGTAGCACACACACAGAGTGATATGTCAGTTTAACATTTATGTATAAGATCGCGAGGTAGATTAAATTATTTGATTTACTCCATTTATTCAAGCTACAAGGAACGGTAAATATGGGCTCCGCTGAACTAAACTTGAAGAACGCAGTTTTTGCCAACTTCGCGTTTTATTCTGCTGTTGTTTTGCTCAAAACTGTGTTTATGAGCGTATGGACTGCAAGATACAGAATTCCTCGAAAGGTATTTTGAGCTTATTTTACTCTTGTTATTATCATAGGGAGTATAATTATATACATATCTTACTTTATTGTTACATTTTTGCGTGTATAATATGTAGGGAGATTGCGATATCAATTTTTAATAACATTAGAACAAAATCTGAAAATTGCTGAATGGTCTCTATATTAAAGCAATGCTTATTTATAATGCATTAGAAATGATAAATATTTATATCACAGTATCAACCAAATCTCAGATATGTGTATCTTATATGTTATGACTTATATGCAACCGTATTTTACAACGAACTTTTGGGCGACACATTTTCTTATCATACTTGACATTGATTGAAAGCACGTTGAATCGTTCAAAACTAAAGTAGGTTTACGAACCTTCGTGCAGACGAAAAGTGCACATATTACAATGTCCATTTGCCTCTAATCTGAGCGATACGCTAGACAAATACTGAGGCAGACGTATACAGTGTTATACTCATCCTATAAACATACCATGTGTGTTTATGTAATTATGTAGTGTCGCGATCAGTTATATATGTTTGTTTGTGTATAGTTGGTTTATAGACGTTGTGTAACGATGTACAATTTATTAAATATTATGTTCTGTTCGGTTCTAAAAATTAATTGGCGCATTTGTCTTAAGTTATAGTGTTGCGATGCTATTAATTTGGCTGTTTCGTATTGAAAATGTATTCAAAGTATTTACGAACTCGAATAAGAATTTATTTTAATAATTTATTTACAGCTCGCCAGTGTGATTGGAATCCAGCCTCATATTGGTAGCTCAAAAACGCATCATTCATGTTTCATTATTTAAAGCGAGATTTCATTTATTCTGTTCTCTGACAGCTCTGTCGTAGTTTCAAACCACCTGAGTCGCATCTCATTTCACGGAACGATCTGTTAGCTCGGACTTATCTATCACTAAAGTGAAAGTAGCGAACATCTAAAAACGTTGTGTCATACACGCTTCATGTCAGAAAGCATCACATTTAGAAGTTTATGCATATGATAGCAAAGTGTCCCTAGCAAGACCGTTATAAGTGTTTTATTTCTAGCAAAAAGTACGTGCATGGCGAAATTACAATATTTTCTTCGGCAAGGATTACATTCCGTAAAACAATTAAAGCATTCATTACATAAAAAATGTTACGACGCTCGAAAGATCAGGTACACACAAATATCAATTGTCTTCCCCAGGTATTCATAACCCCTGAAGATTATGGCAAAAATAGTTCAAAGACAATAACACTGGATGCCGACGTAGAACGGGTTAGAAGGTATGTTAGAATAATGCTGATCATGTATTCATTACATGCCTGATACATGTGTACAGTGCAACCTTTACAGAACAACACCATGAGAGACATAAACATTGGCTGGTTGTAGGTTGTATTGATAGTAAATTATTACAGCCGGAAAATAAAGTTATACTGTTGTTAAAGAGAGGTTGCTGCTCAAAAAGGGTTGTTCTGGAGAGATTGTTCTGTATGTTTTAGTAAGGGATATGCATTGCTTTAAGCATGCCGTTTGATTATTTTAACGACATATCGTCATCTTCTTTTATTAACGGGAGAAACCCGGTATTTTTAAGTCAATGTTTAATGAACATGAGCATCGAAATCAAACATTAACATGTTAATAATACCATTCATGAAAGAAATACTAATGGATGGAGTAGTTTGACTTTAACAGGTTAATAATACCATTCATGAAAGAAATACTAATGGATGGAGTAGTTTGACTTTAACAGGTTCATCAACATTCGTAACCAAATAAGACGACAGTAATAATTGTATAAAACATTAAGTGTTTCTTATGAAATGTCGGTAAAACAAATTTGCATATACAGATAATACGTTTAACATAATTTGTAAAACTTTTTCAGGGCCCACCTTAATGACCTTGAAAACATTATACCATTTGTTTTGCTTGGATTTTTCTACGTCCTTACAGGACCTGATGTCTGGAGCGCTACTCTACACTTCCGATTGTTTGCTGGCTTTCGTATTCTTCACACTATTGCCTACCTGTTGGTCATTCCACAACCAACGCGAGTAATCAGCTTTTTTGTTGGTTTTCTAGTAAATGTTTCCATGGCATTTCAAGTGATCAAAGCCTGTGCGTTTTAAAATATCGGAACCAGTGTTAAATTGTATTAAACAATTTGCGTATTAAAATATCGGAACCTGCAGTGTTAAAAGTATTCATAATATACTATCGTCATGATTGTGTCTGTTTCCGTATACTCAACAGAAGCGTTATCTTGCATGCAGATTTCTAAAAGTGATTTCTGGGTTTTGTGAATTTTCATTTTTAGTTTTACTATTATTCACTATCATGGTATCCATGCAATTGAATGTGTATAATGAGTCTGTTATTACCTTTCTGAGTTTTAATATACCGTAATGTAATGTAAGCTTTGCGTTGTGTACTATTACAATTATATACAGTTACTACAGTAACACTTCACTTTAAGACCACCTCGAAATTAAGACCACCTCATTAATAAGATAATATTTTCAATGACCAGTTTGTCAATTTTCCTTCCATTTTTTGCCACCTCATTGATAAGACCGTATTTTATCTTTTCCTTCAAACTTATGGTTGCCTTATTATTGTATGTATGAAAAATAAGATATCTGGTGAATGTATGTAAGTGTGTTAATAAATATATTTTCTATGTCTTTTGGTGGTTCCTCATGTTTGAAGAAGTAACACCTTTTTGACGAAGAAACTTTTAACAAATTCTTCTATGTACATTCCAACTACAAATGTATGTCAGTTCTACTACTACCTTTATAATGCCGAGCGTACGCAAAAGTACTTGTGTAATTTAACGTTTTGCAAAATGTCGCGATCGGGAATCGAACCTGCGACTTCCATCACCAAATGTATTATGAGCAGTCAATTGTAAATCCAATTACTGACACCTAAACATCTTCTGCTTCGACCTCTCCTACAAAGCATTTCTACATGGTTAGTAAAAGGGAAGTAACCTCAACACAACAAATTTCTTGACACGAGACGTATTACCTCCCTTCAGAACAATGACGTCTTGAAAAAGTCGTCGGATTTATTTATTTATATACTTGTATGACTGTGAACAGAGAATTGAATCGTTTGAAGGGAATGAGTCTCTACATATCTTGCTAATGTCTGGTGATGAAACTGAAACTGTTCTATATTTAATTATAGCCGTTGAATCATATGAGAGTACACTAAATGCTAAATATGCCTACTCAAGATTCATGAAACCACCAGTACACTTGACACTCAACAATTGTCGGCATCATAATAGGACTTTAATGACATCGCAAACTTTGAATTTGGTCTAGCGGTCATAACATAGTTACACATGTCGGAAGAACAATATGTGTTTGTAATATACCTACCATTCCTACCGCAAACTTACAACATAAGCAATAGCAATGTTTGGGTTCTATTCACTAAGTCACGGCATATAACAGTCATGAAACACGGATAGAAAACTGTTTTATGTGGTTAATCGCGAGGTAAGCATGCTGATGAACTAGTTTAAACCCTCAGAAGTTTTATTGACTGTTCATAGGCTGGGTCCGTTGTATTGTCTGTGTATTCAGTCATAAACAGCAGCCACTGTTGACCTAACCAGTTTTCCTGGAATTAATTGTCAACTTCTCCACATATGCTGGACATTATCGTAGCCAATATCGTGGAAGAACATAACCTGTCCAACCCAGGAATCAAACCCGGATCTGCCTGGTGACAGTCTAGCTTTCTACCAACTGAGTTAACCAGACTGGCTTCCTATCTTTGTAAAATGCAAATTATAATTACACTAATGTCAGAATTAGGTTTAAAAAACAAACTGAATCACGTGAGAGACGATTTTTGCTGAAGTTAATTCCTACTGCCATTCTGAAACCTTCCAGTGAGAATTCCATCTCATGCGTGCTTTCCGTACATTTTTACTTTTAACGCGACCTTGATTTCTACGTTCAATCGCAACATCTCGGCAACTTCCGTACGTTTCATGTAGACCTGAGCGGGGCAGCTACAAATAACACATGCATATTGTTCCTAAAACTCATAACAGATTTCTAAACACTGTCTTATGCTTGAATCTTTTCGAAATACTCTCCTGCATGCTTAATACACTTATCCCAGATATATATCCATAAGTTATAGCATGTCCTGTAATGTTCAGTAGGTATTTTCCTTATGCACTCGCGCTCAACCACTGGTAGGTGGTCGACGTCTTCAAATCTAAATACTCGTAACTCTAACTTGATGGAAGTAAACAGCAAGAAATCGCACGGCGCAATTCACGGGGAATAAGGTGGATGTCTAACCGAGTCAACTCCCAACTCTGTAAGTAATGCCTTGGTAGCAACAGCGAAGAATGCGGTGGAGCGATGTCATGGTGCAGTGTGAAGTTTCCAACATGTTTTTTTCGCTTCTTTTGAATAGCGCGCAACAGGTGGCGTCTTAGCGCCTGCAATCTTTAGGAATGTGTGATGGTTGTATTATGAATAAACAATATATTAGTATTATTCATTAAATATATAATTATAGATTAACGTTTGAATGCATTAGTAACATAAAATGGTACCTTTGAAGGTAGTCCAGCCACGGACGTCATATCTCTATACTGTCGCTGCACAACATCCCGCTCAACCATTCACAAAAGTATACAGAAGTTTCCACTGCATTTACTCTTATTTTCGTGAACATAGTTATGCTTTGCATGCAATAAAAAACTGAAGATAGAAAATTGTAGCTTTTCGTTGATTTATTTGTATTTTCAACACAAGAGTTTCATGGATACGACTTGTTTTGTAAATAAATTAGTGAATCGAGCACCTGTTATAAAAATATGATGGCAGAGTTGATATGCAGGCGGTGAGCACTTAGTTATTACCCTACCCAGATCACCGTCTATATTGCTCTATATTTGCTCCTCCTTGAGCCAATACTGAAAGTGATTTCAGCATAAAAATCTTGTATTACTATTTTGACGGGCGAAATTGGCGGGAGCGCGAATGTCAACATCCAGTTTGTAAGGTGGATAGTTTACTGGCACCGTGGGCGGAGTTACGTTTGATTGACAGATACCTTAGCGACACTTTTTGTAGTAAAAAAGATCTGACCCCTGTCTTCTTGTCGAAGTGTTTGTGAGGCACTCAGATGCGCTAAATTTCGATTTGTGTTGGCTTCTACTCGTGAAAGATTGCTACAGTTTTCCGTACCCCTATAAGTCTGTTCGGTCGATAATAAAGACGCCAGAAGAATGCAGTTAAAATCGTGCGACAAAATCCCACGTTTTTACTATAGGCATGAGCGGGGCTCTGTTACGAAGACGCGTGTAAAAGTATAAACCAACTTCTGTGCTGTCACTGTTTTCCCGGCCGGTACAGCATGGCATAAGACAACACCTCTGATATCGAAGAAAACGATATAAACATCCATGTCTGAGCCGATATTCTCATCATGATAGGAGATGGAGAGTCGGGGGGTTTCCATACACTGGACTCTTGTTTTGTCTCGGGATCGTATACGCTGATCCAAGTCTCGTCTGCAGTAAGTATGGACTCTAAAACTGGTTGCCATGGTTTCTGTAACTTTTTAAGAATGACTTACTATCATGAGCCGACCCTTTGTTGCTTTTGTTCCTTAGTCAGTAGACATGGAATCCATCTACAACAAACTTTAGTCATACCTAACTCTTCTGTCACTATTGAATGTACAGATGCTGTACCGAATCCAACTTTATGTGCAATGTCTCTAATTGCCAAACTGCGGTTACTTCTCAATAATGCTCAAATTGCATCTTCTTTTCCTGATGCTGTAGTGGGACGGCTCGTTCTTGGTTTGTCGTTCGCATTACGTGTAGGGTCATTAGAGAACGTATTGTACCAATAATATATTCTTGTTGTTGACATTGCTTTATCGGCATACGTATTTTAATCATACTTATCATCTCTGATTTACTTTTACCCATTAAAACACAAAATTGCACTGAAAATCTTTGCTCTGGGTTCATTTTGACTTCTTGATAGATGAGCACTTCCTGTTGATCGCATAATACGGAAATGACGCCACTAACGTCATGCGAGAAACGCGGGTAACATTAACGTGCATATCGTGCAATTTTAAACGGTAATGTGGGCTTGGAATTTCATTTGTACCGTATGTCTGTAGGGCAGTTGCTACCGAAACAGCGAATGTGCCCCGCTCGCTTCGACATGAACCTCGTATAGGACATGCTACAGTATTCGTGCAGTAAAATAATGGTCCGGAATATTGTTCTTACTAGTCTATCGAGCACGTCCAGGTACAAGGTATTGCCTTCCGTAATGGAAATTAAAACACGAACTAGTTTCCTGCGCGTGTAACGTGTGTTATTCATATTATTTCTCCCTTTCTTATTATTAACGCACGCAGTATAAATATGTTATTGTACACATAAATTTCATCCAAAATAATATGACAGAGAATAGCGGTTGAAAATGTTAAAGTACCCGTAGGAATGTCATTTTACGTCCGTACCTACTTCGAAAAGCGAATTTCATTTTATTGTTTAATCATTTACAGCTGTAAATTTGCTGAGGCGAATTAACAAACAACCTTTCAAATGTAAGAAATTTACTGTCGCTAATAATGGAAACTTTTCGATAAAATGCTTTTGATATGCATTTTGTTTGCATTTCGGGGCAATACGATTACGTTATGTTTACACGTGTATTGTGATTTAAAATCAAACTTACCAAATGTAGTTTAATTTTATTTGAATTGAAACCTTTGAGAATAAATTAGACATAATACGAGACAGATGTCTGTAAATTATTAGAAAAACGTATATATCTATGTTCTCATTGCGTCAGCTTGTAGACTTATAAATTCCTTGTATGTACAAATGTTAATTTGTCTACGTAATTAATTATACACCACATGTCTGAGGCGATATCTGCATTATCATTGAAAAGTTCTTTTTAAAAAAAAGTCCTCGATAAGGATTTTAGAACACTGCAGTTCAAAAATAAGGTAGCGCGTCTTCCATCACCATGAAACCGCATCATGCTTGTATCTGTACGTGGGTTTGTTTTCTAACATCTGCATAGATTATACTTCCCCGGTTTGATGGCATGTATTCATCGCTTTAGTGATGCTTTCGTAATGTGCTATCATGAAGAGTTTGAAGCTAAATTGCTCGTTCATTAAACAAAAGTATCATTGTATACAAAACACAACTAATGACAACATTGTGATTAACCAAGACGGCTATTTGTTCTTTAGATTGTCGTTTTGCTCTAGTGGTAGACCGTTAAGTTCCTTTCATCATTCACCATTTCTATAGTGATTATCTGTATTCTGTATATCGATTTATTTATAACTGATGCTGCAATTTAATATTACAGACAAAATGCAATTTCAATCCAGTTGTTTCCAAAACTTTTATTGTAACTGCAAACAGGAACATTGGACAACTTAACGTTAGCTGACCTATTTTAAATACTTGACATTTATATTTGCATCATGTTTTCAACTAATAATGACTTATTCAACAAATTCCTGCATTCTGATTGGCTGAACTGAGGCGGTCACACATGCATTAACACACACAATTCGTTGATCACGAAACTACTTTCGACATAAAGTTAAGGTAAACAATATGACGGACGAGTTGGATAATATGTTTTCTCCAGCAACAAACATATTGTGCATTTATTTGCTAATTCACCGCCTAGTTAGGAACATGTTTGGATCTAGGTTTTATTTGTTACGTAGTCATTGGTGGAGACAATGAATCACAGATAGACGATGTTTTCAAGAGTGGTAGTCACGAGCATCCAGAAATGGAACCAATGATTATATTATTTCATTTTATTCCTCTAACTCCTAGATAGATTCTGAATCCCCCCCCCCCCCCCCTTCAATAACGAAGCTATTGTTAGCGACAGCACATAACGTGTGTTGTTGGATTATTTATTTCACAAGACAACAATCAAACATGATATAATTAAGCTAGCATTTAATCTAATCTTATATGATTTCGCGATCATCTCATTCGGTTTCACAAAACATGTTATCAACAGCATATAATAGTCTCTAATGAGTTAAAACAAAATCTGGTATATTGACCAGTTTATTTATCCTAGTTTATGATTGATATCTCCATTCATCGAGAATTTCATCGTTTACGCGTTAAAACGGAATAAATTATTGGTATGGAAAAATAATTGTTATGCACAAATGTCATTACATTTTAAATCATTGTCCAATATGGTTCCTAATATTGTCTGAAAAAATATTTTCATAGGGTTTTTACCGGTTTAATTCGGTACGTGTTTTTGTATTCATACGCGATTTTAATTTACACAGTGTGAGGTCACGTTATGTTATCATTTCAGGGTCGTTTCAAAAGTCTGTTTGGAATTTTAAGGATTAACATACCAATAGTTTTGGTTTTCACGCATGTGTCAACCCTTATAAGAATATATACATTTAACGTAAAACACCAAACACTAAAAAATATTATTTTAGTTATACATTAAAAAAACGTTCGCTTTCAACATTTTGTGAGCATAATTTATATGTTGGCTTTACTGCATTAGCAAAGAAAATGAAAAAGAGTTTACTTGCACAATACTTTAAAGTTGTTGTGACTTAAAAGAATGTGAATTTCAAAGGTCAGAGAATTTTCAGTTTCAGATTGTTAATATATCTAAAATAGGGCTATGATGTAAGGTATTTCATATATCTAGTGATAAAGTTATCTTTTAAATTGTGCAATCCTTACAAAACATGCCTAGCATAATTTCATATTCAGCTCGTCATGTCTTACAGAGGTCAATACATTTCTTTCATTGTTACATTCTCTTCACAACGTGTTTCTGTTGGAATATTGCCTGATTACTGTAACGCAGGACACGCTGGTACATGCGATTGTGCATATATGTTGAAAACAATCACCTTCCACTATCATGGAATACAGAAATCATCTGTAAAACATGTAAATCCAGTAGCTAACTTTCGTTGACTTGTATAACAGCAAGTTGAGATATCTTGTTTTCGTACTTCAGTCTGATTTAAACGAATATTATAAAACAGGACTTGGCACACGTTTGCAATGCGGCTATTCGTGAGTGATAAAATGCTTAAAAAATATATTTTAGTTTGCGTTTCTAGGCAAAGACGATTATAGTATGTTGTGTATTGTGATTAAATATCTAAATTACCAAATTTGCATTTTATGTAATGGAAACATTCGGCAATAAGTTAGACGTAATGGAAGACAAGTGTGACAGAAATAAATTGTTCAGAAAGCTTATATCTGATTGCGTACTAATAAATACCTTGCAATAACAAAGGTTAATTGTAATGGATTAATGTGTCAACTTTACTATACACAGCTTATCAGAGGCAACAGCTGCCTGCTTCATCATTGAAACGTTATATTTCAGAGCTGTCCTCGAAAAATAATTTGGTAAACTGTATTCCAATAATAAGGCAATGCAACTTTCATTTTACAACAACTCTCATCGTTAATTAAACCGCACCATTTGGCTCGAATTTGGTCAGTCAAGTAATAAATGTGTGGTTTGTTTGTGTTTGTGAATTGTCTAAAGTGTGCATATATGACACTCCTCAGTTCGATGTCATGTATTCATCGCTACAATGATGCGTACGTAATGTACCAACACAAACATTTTGATGCAAAACTTCACGTCGCTTAAAACAAAAGTATTATTCTATACAATCATTAAGCACTTAATGGCTGGATTGGAAATAACCTGTTATTTTTCTCATAGAATTTTGTTCTTCTTGACTTTTCGCGCTAAATCTTAGTCATTAAGTACCTTTCGACATTCAACATTACTAAATGATGTACTTTATTCAGGTATTTAGTTGTGATATATGTTTGGTATTTTGGTACAAAACGCTTTTTTTTCGAATTATCCTTTATAGTATATATTCAAACCAGTGGAACTCAAGCTCGTTGTTTGAGTGTTGAAAGGTAGCCTAATGGATTATAATTCCTACTTTAACCCAGTGACCAAGTGTACACGTTCCAAATGCCGATATAAAGGATGGTGTTGCGTCTATGACATGAACACTGTTATAAGCTTAATACCGCATCTCGACTCCAGTTTGGTGTCGACAGCAGTTCCGTTTGAAGCTCCTAAAACTATTCCGTATTTAGTTAATTGTGTTGCTTTCGTTGCAGTGCTAATAAATTGTTGCTGTAAAATAAAACATCTAAACTATCAATGTATATTACTTACTTACTTAGTCCTCTTCGTCCCGTCTGGAACATAGGGCCTTAACTACAGCCTTCCATCCTCTACGGTCCTGTGCTTTGTGCTTGGCCTCGCCCCAGGAGATTCCATATGTGCGAAGTGTGATAAGTATGAAAGTAAGTTGAGGTATCTAGCTTTTGCGTACTTCAGTCTTATTTGAACAGGTGCAAAACAAAAAGAGCATGATTAGCACAATTTCACAACGCGCCTTTACATGAGTAAGGTCGATTCTATAAGTTACGAAGCTTCACAAACGTAGATCATTCTCACTACAGCATTTTTACGAATTAAACCAAAGTGTGCTGAAATAATGTTTCATGCGATGTATTGGAATGTTATAATTCTGTTTCTTGCCACAATATCGCAAGGATTTGGTCGTGAGCCTGTATGTTCAAAATTTCATTATGAAGAACAATTGCTGGAGAAAATGATACGGCAGGAGATAAAAGTTCAAGAAATGGAAGCTGAAATAAAGAAAACGTTGGAATCAATTTCTACATTTATGGACGACATGGAACAGAAAATGTATAATAAAGCCGATGACATGAACATCGAAATTAAGCAAAATTTGAACAAGGTTTCCACCTTTATGGACGACGTGGAACAGAAAATGGAAGGTTACAAGGACGACATGACAAATAAAAAGAACGAGTTACAGCTTCTTGCAGGTTATACAGTTTATCATATTTATGATTAAAAATCAGTTTTATTAATATTAAATACATTTGATGGGTTATACATGTAGCAGCGTTATATCAGGGCCGTAAATTACATGGAGGCATGTAGGCAGTTGCCTCCTATTGCGGGCTGAAAAAAAATATCATTTTTTGTCTAAAAAGGGTCCAATTTTTTTTTCGCCACGCTCCGCTCGGCGGGGTGCCTCCCCTTCCAGGGGAGGCAATTTACGGCCCTGTATATGTGACATTAACTATCTTCATACTAAGAATATTGTAGACCAATAATTGCTCCCTGCTGTTGGATAAGATCTACTTGCTATATAAAAACATTTAGAAGATATTTGAAAATTGCCATGTAATTATGTTATCTTTTATAACTTGCAGATAAAGTCGACGTTCCAAGAGTCGCTTTCAACGTGTACAATGTGAATGATGTCAATGTTAAGACGAAAGGACAAGTTTTTATATTTACAACAATTCTACTGAACGAAGGTAACGGATATGATTCAAACACTGGAAAATTTACTGCGTCAGTAGCTGGACTCTATTATTTCACTGCACATGTGTGTAATCAATCAGTAAAATACCTATACTATGGTATAACCGTTGATGATAAAACGATAGCAGCAAGCACACAGCATGATAATGATAACATTAGTTGTAGCTCAGTAAGCGCAATCACTGTTCTGAAAACAGGCAGCAGTGTGAGTGTTCAAAGTACGCTCAGTAGCCCAAGTAACATTTTATATCAAAGTGACTATTATCGCGTATCATTTAATGGTGCATTACTTCACTAGTAAAGGACATTATTGTATACACCAAAATATAAAATCACATAACGTGCATGCTTCAATTTGATATATTTATACTTGTATGAAAACGATAATACTGAAAAAACACACCAATGATTACATTAGTACATAATACATCTTTACTATGATTAATTAATTTGTGGACTAATCGCTTCAGAACTACCAGGTAACGTCATAGTCGATAATTCCAATTATATAATATCTTGTCTTATTTAAAACATTTAACGAGATGTTCGAGACGTTTTGTTAAGTTTGTGACCCTGTGTGGAATAATTTAACGGAGTTACGAAATATACCGAGTCATTGGTGTTATACTTTCAGATGCTATTGCAAATAAACACAACTTTATTGGGGGTAAACTGTTGTTTTGTTTACATATGCGTAAAATATAAAATAAAATACCACATTATTTCTTAACACTGCACTGTTTATTTGTTGTATTTGCAACTTTATTATATTGGTAAATGTTATTGTTATGACCCTCGTTGACGATAATTGGCGTTGATGTAATATTGAAACGTTGGATATATTCTATATGAACTATCAAAATAAATAAGTACAACATTTACTAAAGTGTTACATGTTTCTTGTATGCGTACTGGAGTGCTGTGGTGTTGTTTCAAGTATTAAATGACTGTGTGTAATACTGATCCTGCATTTATATATTCGAAAAAAAAACGACACTAAAATAGTTATCTAATGTTATCTTACAAAACAAATACATAAATACAAGCTCACATTACAGGTAAAACAGGCTTATCATATTTATGAGGTTTATACTTTCCACCGTCTCCTTTGTTTATGGTGGTGTAGCTGTTATTATTGTTCTCAACAAATTTACATGTGGAACAACAGACTATTCAGGCGGAATTGCATGACAACTTTGAATATAATGCACAAATACTGAAAACGTATCAAGTGTACATTTTGTACATCTCACAACACATATTTCAGCCATACGGAGGCGGTATCTATTTGTATCACATATAGTGTGGTCACACTTTGATGTTACCCGTAATATAATACCCCACTGAATGGTATTAACCCGATACAGGAACAACCAGTTCTAGCGCAGACAAGACTAGAACCATGTTTAAATAATTTGATCTGTAGCGGTCGGAGATTGGTCTCGCTACCTCACACGCCACAGACGGACGTTCTTCCACTGAGCCACCGGGCCGGATGGAATATTGCATCTAGCATTATGGTCTGTTTATGGTCGATAGCAAGTTGATAATATTGGACAAACGTTTTCCCCGTTTTTTTATAGAATGATTCATTTGTTTAGTACATAGTATAACGTAGTTTAAAACATTATCACAAAAAGCTGTACGATATCATTTTGGGCTTACACGTCTGTAGGCACTTGCTCTATAAAACTTGTAAGATGTAAACAAATGTATTCAATCATTATTAATAATGATTAGATGAGCTGCGGCCGTGGTCCAGTGGTTAGTGCGCTAACTAAACTTGACGAACGCAGTTTTCGCCACCTTCGCGGTTTATTCTGCTGTTGTTTTGCTCAAAACTGTGTTTATGAGCGTATGTATTGCAAGATACAGAATTCCTCGAAAGGTATTTTTATTTGTAAGCAAAACAACCATTACCTTATTTTCCCAAATTGAAAAGGCACAGGAAGTAAAATTATTTTCCAAAAAATCACTGCAAGCGGAGATTTTGATACTGTTTCACAGGCTCCCATATATTACTTAATATCTCATTTGATACCAGTCTCAAACTCCAGTACTCAGAACTTTTATTTTGAGTCCTATAACGCTTAGCAAATTAAAACAGATGATTATATTCACTAGAGTAAGGCTTAAACTGAAACTGGTTTATTTGATTAAACGCCTATTTTTGAACAGATACACATTTAATGGCATACAATAGTACATAAAGATGTATAATATCATACATATATACATAAAACCTTAGCAAGAACACAATAAAACAAAGTACAGTCATGCAATGCTTATAAAATAAAACAAAGTACAGTCATGCAATGCTTATAAAATCCAGTACATAACATTCACATAGTATTCATATGTAACATCTTAAAACATCTGACTGACATGATAATAAAACTTATAAAAGCGGCACAGGTGTCAGTTATAAAGATTTAAAACATGTATAAAAGTCTCTAAAATAGTGCGTTTTCAGACCTGTCTTGAACGTATCTGAAGGGGCAGTCTGTTTTATAATTAAAGGCAGTTTGTTCCAAAGTCGTAGTCCGACTGTACTAAAACTCCTGTCATTAAAAGATTTCCTTTTATTAAAGGGTATATCATACTGCATCTCATACTGTACAATCTGAAGACCTTAACCCTGATCTCTTTGTTGTGTGTTTAGACAATAATTCCGTGAGATAAACGGGTGCATTATCAACAGAACACTGGTTCATAAAACATAGATATTGGAAGTTAATTCTAGCTTTGATTTGTTACCAATGCAGTTCATAGAGGGCTTGTTTAGGACTTTTTTTGCACACATGTTCTGAATCCATTGCATTCTGTATAGATCACATTCTGCTATTCCAAACAGTATAGAATAGCAAAAATCTAAATGTGAAATTACTAACCAAAGAACAAGAATGTTTGTATTATTATTATTATGTTGTTTTATGGCGCATCGACAGCTTTGGTCATTTAGCGCGCAAGAAATGTTAAAAATATGTGAAACTAAAAAAGGTACGTGATATACTTGTATATGTTAAATTGGGGTAAATATAGTATAATATGAGATTTTAGATTATAAATATCATAGCTTGTTGTAAAAGCCAATCTCTATGATGTAGCTTATGAATTTTCCAACTTGTATAGTCTCAATGAGACTTTTAATTATTATCATGTGGTTTTATGGCGCATTGACAGCTTTGGTCATTTAGCGCGCAAGAAATGTGAAATTATGTGAAACTAAAAAAGGTAACGTGATATACTTGTAAATGTTAACTAGTTAGAGGACTGGTTGAAGGTCAACACAGCCAACGAGAAAAATGTACTGTGAAAGGCGTATTTCATGGAATACAGTCCAGATTTATTAAAAATAAGTTAAAAATAAAAATAAAAGACTAAGTTTCTTCATCAGAGAGCATGCTCTCATCCCCTGAGACAGAGATTCCATCACTGTCATCCTCCATGTCACTTAGACATTCAAACTTGTTGTTGAGGGGGGTTTCATAATTTTTTGTTTTACGTGGTTTTGGTGTGGGTGATGGTGGTGAAGGTTTGTGACCTGCAGGTTTTTCTTTAGGAGGTTGGGAAGTGGGTTTGCTGTTATTTTTGTTTAGTTTTGGTAGTAGTACGGGCAGGCGATGTGGCCTTAGATGGAGTGGGTATTGGTTTCTTGGTAGTAGGAGGGGCTGGTGATTTGGTTTTTGGAGGAATGGATTTTGGTTTTTCGGGCATAACAGGTTTTTTTGGCTGATTGGATGTTTTTGGTGCAGGGGGAGGAACCTTTGGGGCAGGCTGTCTCTGTGTCTGCACAGATGAGGGGGCCAGACCTTTAAGGTCCTCTGCAATCTGAGGATACTTTTCTATTAAAATTTTGATAAGATCACTACAAGAGTGACAAGGAGGGATGTTCGCCAAAGGGGCGGCTTTGTTGGCATAGCTAGCATTACTGCTAGCCTGTGCCTGGTCCCTCTGGCGGTTCTGTACAACCCTCCTTGCCTCTACAAAAGAAACACCCTGATTATATTTAATTTCTAAAATGTCTTTCTCAGTCTTCCACGACTGGCAATGTGAAAAAACAGGGTGGGAACCCTTGCAATTTACACAGAGGGGTTTCTCATGACAGACTTTAGAATCATGGTCTGGCCCCTCATGTGCACAGACTGCACAAACTTGAATATTTGTGCATCTGGTCTCGTGATGGCCAAACCTCTGACACCTGTAACAGCGCAGAGGGTTTGGCACATACACGGAGACCGGAACGCTTTCGTACCCAATTTTTACATTAGAT
Source organism: Mactromeris polynyma (assembly GCA_032209605.1). Lineage (NCBI taxonomy): Eukaryota > Metazoa > Mollusca > Bivalvia > Venerida > Mactridae > Mactromeris > Mactromeris polynyma. Next base: position 17,523,161 of record JASFXZ010000006.1, on the reverse strand, counting down.
GGGAGGACTGATGTTGAGAAGGTGAGTATATACGTGTTTGTTTGAATGATTTTGTTCTCTCTTTTTATTGAAATTCTTTTTACTGCAGAGACAGCCTGCGATTTAAGATTGGTAGTTATTTCGTCGAGGGACTCGCAACATGCGAGATCCCTACAACGAATAATACCTTTGGAAGAATTAAGTGATGGGTGGGGTTTTATAACGACCCCCAACCCAAAGAATTGTTTGTGACCTAAAAGGTTTTTTGTTTGTTGCATGGTGGAACATTCCACCAGCATTCCACCAGCAACGTTTCATCTTTCAATTTCTTCACGGACCTTGGCGTTCCGAGAATGGATTGCAAAGACTTCTGTATGACAAAGGGGGAAAGTTTGGTAATTGGTTTCTCTGAATCTGAAGATTTTATAACAATGAAACGAGAGAAGTTTTGGGGGGTCATGTGTGATATGTCTGTCTCAGAGTCAGACTCCGAGAGTGTTCGCTTGGCTTTTTTTGGGGTTGCCATGCTGATTGAATTAGTTCATCATTGATGCTCCCCACCCGCCATGGAGTCCAACAAGGGGACATGACCAGGGGACATCCAACACTGGTCATGACAGGGATACATCAATGATATACTCGTGATAAAAGGGTTAAACTGGACAAATGAGTTCCCTCAAAACATTTTACAAGCTTATAACAAACTTTGGAAAATTTCGAATGTCAGTTTAAGGCCAAACAAGTATCCGATTGGCCCATGGGCCACCGCCTTCCAAGATACAAATAAGTAAAAGGTAAATCGTGAAAGTCGTCAACGAGATAATGTATGTATTTATAAAATAAGCAAATATAAATAGACATGGGGATACAATATATCGTGGGGCTTGGCATGACTAGCCGATTGATCTGGACGGGCCTTCCAGACCTCCCGTTTAGCCCAACTAAGGGCCAAAGCAGTGTATTGCGAGACCCAAGTATATATTGCCGACTCAGAACCCGCTCAACTACCAGGATCCTCTCATCAGGCGACACGGGTAGCAGCCCACGGCAAACGGGCAGGCACAGTGGGGGGGTCGTATCCCTCTGTAGTGCGACAGCTGGGGAATTCTAGCCCCCCTCCAGCTGGGGAGTATTAATTCTTAGCAGCGTTACATTTCAGATATGTATACGTAATGTTGAGACGAAGTGAAGTGCGTTCTCTTCGCTCATGTCCGAGAAAAACTGTGCCTTATTAGGCAGTAACATGTGAGTCAAAGACTGTGTCACAACAGGCAGGAAAACGTAAACGAGAGACTGTGTCACAACAGGCATGAAAATGTAAACAAGAGACTGTGTTACATGGGGAAGGATTAGTTATAAAACCATGCTGGGTGGTATTGAAGAGATGCGATAAATTTGTTGGTCCTATATACAGTAAAACCACAATAATAAGACCACCCTTGGTACCCTTTAAATTTGGCTTAATTTTGAGGTTGTCTTTATATTGAGGTGGTCTTAAGGTGGATTTTACTGTTTACAGCATGCTTCTGTAAACTAATTACTTCATATAGACTTAAAGATAAATTTGGTATAACTTGCATTAGGCCCGATTGCATTCCATTTAAAAAATCAATGAAAAATATGCGCTTATCCTGTTAACAGAAAGGAGCAATAAGAATATATCAAGTTTGCGGTTTTGCATGTTGCTAGACACTCAGTTCATCTTATGCTGTTATAGCATTGTACTTTCAAAAAAAGTAATCGTTTGGAAAAAACACGACCATTTGGCAAAACCCCCTCTATATTCATTATGAGGTAATGCGTCACAATCAAGATCTAGATCCTAGCGCTATAGTCAAGGTCACATTTAAGCTTCAGTGGTCACAGTCAGGAAAATGTAAACTAGAGACTGTGTCACAACAGGCAGGAAAACGTAAACTAGAGACTGTGTCACAACAGGCCGGAAAACGGAAACTAGAGACTGTGTCACAACAGGCATGAAAACGAAAACTAGAGCCTGTGTCACAACAGGCAGGAACATGTAAACTAGAGACTGTGTCACAACAGGCAGTAAAACGTAAAATAGAGACTGTGTCACAACAGGCAGGAAAACGTAAACTAGAGACTGTGTCACAACAGGCAGTAAAACGTAAACTAGAGACTGTGTCACAACAGGCAGGAAAACGTAAACTAGAGACTGTGTCACAACAGGCAGGAACATGTAAACTAGAGACTGTGTCACAACAGGCCGGAAAACGTAAACTAGAGACTGTGTCACAACAGGCATGAAAACGAAAACTAGAGACTGTGTCACAACAGGCAGGAACATGTAAACTAGAGACTGTGTCACAACAGGCAGTAAAACGTAAACTAGAGACTGTGTCACAACAGGCAGGAAAACGTAAACTAGAGACTGTGTCACAACAGGCAGGAAAACGTAAACTAGAGACTGTGTCACAACAGGCAGGAACATGTAAACTAGAGACTGTGTCACAACAGGCCGGAACATGTAAACTAGAGACTGTGTCACAACAGGCAGTAAAACGTAAACTAGAGACTGTGTCACAACAGGCAGGAAAACGTAAACTAGAGACTGTGTCACAACAGGCATGAACACGAAAACTAGAGACTGTGTCACAACAGGCAGGAACATGTAAACTAGAGACTGTGTCACAACAGGCAGTAAAACGTAAACTAGAGACTGTGTCACAACAGGCAGGAAAACGTAAACTAGAGACGTTATCACAACAGGCAGGAAAATGTTAACTTGAGACTGTGTTACATTGGGAAGGCATAGTAATTAAACCATGCTGGGTGGTATTGAAGAGATGTGATAAATTTGTTGGTGGTCAGTAAAACTGTTATAAAAGATGTGTAGGAGCAAGGTTGTTAACTAAACAATTAAAACCTCATATTTTACTATATTCATACATTTATCAACAAACTTCATGAGAGATGCATCTCGAGGGCTCAACGCAACACTGTCGTAACTCCTATGTATTTATATTGGAGTTACGACAGTGTTGCATTTAGCCCTCGATCTTTAGTCTAGTTTTTGTATACCAATTCATTGGATGAGTAGTGGGAACGAGATAATTTAGGGTAGAAAATATTTTATAACTTGTGGGAACGAGATAATTGAGGGTAGAAAATATTTTTTATCTTGTGGGAACGACTTATTTGAGGGTAGAAAATATTTTTTATCTTGTGGGAACGAGATAATTGAGGGTAGAAAATATTTTTTATCTTGTGGGAACGACTTATTTGAGGGTAGAAAATATTTAATTAACTTGTGGGAACGAGATAATAAGTCGTTCCCTCAAGATAATAACTTGTTCTGATTGGTTAATTTATCTTGTGGGAACGACTTATTAACTCGTTCCCTCAAGATAAATTGACCAATCAGTACCGTGCAATTTGTTAAGAAATGAAATGGCTGATCAAATGGTATGTATTTAATTTCACAGTAATTCAAATAAAATTGTGTTACTTAAAATATAACCAATTAAACAGAAGGGTGTATTTCACACGTATTTACAGAGGCCTATATATTGGGCGCTGCATTTTGACTGCGTTATCAAAGTAACTTCCCTTTCTAAACTTAGTCGCCATTTGTAACCAAATGTTCTGCGCGGTTCACAAAACAGAATATAGTCCAATACATTTTTGTAAAAGAAAGGTTAGTTTGTTTTCTCCTGTTTCTCTCTCTCTCTCTTGTTTGAGGAGGGTTTTTAATTTGCTGACATACAGTAATGTTTATCATGACCTGTATTTCGTTGATTTGTGTTTGGAGAACACCGGGATCAGGATCAAGTCGTCCATGGGTCATGTCGACCCAGGTCAGCTCCGAGACTGATTATTGTAAAACGCAAAGGCATTACAGTAAGGGATTTTACTGATGTCCTTGTAAAATGTCTGTTAATTTTGAGTTACATGTAGCCTATTTCAGATACAATTATAGTATACTGTTTAATTCCGGGGGGGGGGGGGGGGGGGTGTAAAAATGTTTTCAACTACTGTAGTGTAAATAACTGAGTTGCCATCTAGGATAACACATTACCCCTATATAATATAGACAATGTGTAATGTGTAATGTGTAATGTAATGTGCAACTCAGTTGTGAGGGTATTTCTCATACAAATGTTACGCCTCAGATGTGAGGGGTATATATGCCTTACTGCGACATACAGTCTCAAAGTGGTTGTCACGATGGCAGAGCTCACACTTGTGGCCAAAAGCTGGGCACTTTGTATGGCGAATGTTTGTTGGATTTGTTTCCCATGGCCGTATTTGCCACAATAGTTGCATATTTCTTGGTCGTTTTTGTTCATTTGTTGTCTTGACTTTTTATATGAACTTGATGATGCTTCTACAGCCTGAGTGTCGAAGAGACGGGATGCAGATCGCTTGCCTGCCTCTTTTGCTTCAACAAATTTGTAGATATTTTCCAGTGACATATCTTGGTTTTGGTCACCGAGGAGATCCATTTGAATTTCTGGGTCACATAAGCTTCTGCTCAACACGTCACGCATGATTGCCTCTGTATAGTTAACATCATGGTCACAGTTAATGCACTTTATAGTATACTTGCATATGTTGGCCTGACCTTGCAACCTTGCACCAAAACTTCTAATTGCCTCCTCTCTATCTTGTCTCATGTTATGTAATGCAACTCTAGCTACCATAGTATTTTCTTCTCGAACTGCCAACTTGCAGATGGACATCATAACTTCGTCAAGCATTTTGTCGTTGAGGCTTCCACCGGCTGCTCGTGTCAAGTCCTTACGAAGTGGTTCATCGCAACATTCAATTAGTTGGATGACTATCAGATCCATCTATTTTGGTTGCAGCCACGTAATCATTCCATCTGGATTGGAAGTACGCCCAGTCTTCTGATGTCCCTGCAGCTGTTATAGTTGGTCTTTTGACGCGTTCCACTTTAGCGACAGCTGCTATAGGGGCTGCTGGATGCACAAGGCTGTGGGTCTTAATTAGTTCCACAATGATACTTGCGTCTACATCGGGGGTTTTATAATCACAGCCTGGGATTGGACACTGGACTTCTGGCATGTTTATAGTTTTCAAACTGTCAATAGCTAATTAGCATTTGGCGTCTACAAGTCTTCTCAGAGCTGATAAGCGTGAGGAATGTAGTAAGCCACTTGATGTTGAAGATAAATAAGAATGACTTCTATTTGGTCAGGTTTATTCAGATATGCAAACCATCACAATCTTCAACATCTATAAATATATACAATGTAGTGTTACTAACAATTATAACTAACATAACTAATGAGTATAATCATATATATATAGGTGTAAGTTTGACGCATCAGTTGTGAGGGTATCAATTAGTGGACTGTTATCGGTTGTCAGGAAAATAGACTTATAGATCTACTAATGGATTTTATCTATATTTAACAAATCAAACAAAATAAATCACAACACTTATATTTGCTGCATTTATGTAATCTAGTTCCAAATAAAACACTAACTGTCAATGTTGAATTTTAGAAAGTGTACTTGAGCATGTGAAAATCATGTCAGAGTTCCAGCAACTTTTAAACTTTCTCCAGTCCAGAGGTATTGACAGTGACCGGCTTCGATGGATTGAAACTGATAAGGTGAGCTTTAAATGATACATGAGATTATGATTGCATTGATGCATGTTGTTTATTAAATTCTAGATAAGAATGAATTTTAGTTTTAAACCCAAATTAATATTAAAAATGTTAGAAAGGTCTAAAAAAATTGTTTGTTTCTGGCATCCTGTCATGCCCTATTTTTTGTCAAACCTAAATGTTTTTGAAAGAATTTCATTTTGTCATTGTCATCATCTTTGATAGAGTTTGTTTCAGGACTTTGTCATGTGAGGGGTAAATTGCAGGCCTTAACCGCTACTGTTCTAATTATACCCCCGAAAGGTCGTATTATGTTATGGGGTCTGCTGCCTGTCCGTCCGTCCATCTTGTAGATATTGTTTGATAGTGAGATAATCATTGCTTTTGTTTTATCAGAGTTGAGTACCATGAAATTTATTTGACATCATTTATAAACAGTCTAAAGACTAACTTGTATACAAGTGTTTGACAGACACTTTAAGTAATTGATGACCCAATGCACTTACAGTAGTATTAGTATGTGACATCGTTTTTAATTTGACAAAATTCAAAATGGCCAACTGGTGACCATCTTGGATTTTATTTTTGGAGGGAACTACTTCTACAGTTATTGTCCAATTCTCATCAAACTTCATACAGTTTTTCAAGATGATGCATACTAGTATGTGATATATATTTTCTCCTATAAAGTCCAAGATGGCTGACTGGAATTGCAGCCATCTTTGATTTATTATTTTCTAATGGTTGTAGCTTGCCATTCTTCTGTGACAAGGCGGTATTGTGGGGGTATTATTTGTCACTCGGTGACAGTTCTAGTTGTCATTTACTCTCTTGGTATGGTTTACTTAAGGCGAATATGATAAGCTTGTGCAATGGTAAACTTGCATCCCATTTTAAAACTTTTATTTGGATGATCTGTTCATAACATTTAAGTTTGCTATTTGTGCCGAACAATCAGATACAGGAGCACTGGTGCTTAATAAGCTTATCAATTTTAATATTAAACACCTTTTTTTTAACAGATTGATTGTGATGCCATTCTTGGAATGGATGAAACACAACTAAAAAGGTACCTGCCCACTTACGGGGACAGAGTGGCAACTATGGCATTTTGCCGGATCCAAAAAAAATCTAACAGTGAAAGTGACAATGCCACGTTAGATAGAATACGGACAAAAACCCATCAAAAAATAACACTGAAAGGAAACAAAAATGCAAGAAGAATGCAGAGGCGGGTGGAACTAGGGTGGAAGCAGTATGACTTTTCAGCAAAATGTTACAAACAAATACGCACTGCTAAAGGTGGGGGTATTAGGCATTTGTGTGTGGATACAAATGTGAAATTAAGTGAAATTTTAAGTATTGCATCAAGCTTGTTTTTTGCTAATGGGGAGTGTTCCTTTGGTGGAAGTATAAGTGATTTCGAGTGCTGGTTATATGATTTCCAGGGAAATGCAACCAATATGGAAAGTACAGTAGCTCAATGCTACGAGGAATCTAAACTGAAACTCCTTAGGCTGTATTTATACACAAAAAAGGTATGTCTCTTAAACTTGTGTATTTCTTTCTGATTTTTTGTGCCATAACTCTATTTTGATTTTAATTGGAGTTATGCCCGCTTTTAACTTATAACTTAGATTTTCTTGGTTAAAGTTTTGCGTGCAATTTACATTTAGACCATATCTCATTTACTATCAGTGATATTGCATTGAAACTTACAACACTTGTTTACCATCATTATTCAACAGTACTGGTTAGGTGCAATAACTCCATTATGATTTTAATTGGAGTTATGCCCCTTTTTAACTTATACTTTCTTGGTTAAAGTTTTGCGTGCAAGTTGTATTCAGACCATATCTCATCTATATCTCATGGTATTGCATTGAAACTTACATCACTTGTTTACAATTATAAGTCAACAGTGTTGGTCAAGTGCAATAACTCCATTATGATTTTAATTGGAGTTATGCCCCTTTTAAACTTAGAAATTTTTGGTTAAGTTTTGCATGCAAGATACTTGGAAGGTTATTCTTCAACAACCAATGCATGTATTAATGGATTAATACTGACAAATGATGACATTACAATGGCCATGTTTTAAGATTTCTATTTCATGGGTTGTGCCCCTTTGTGACAAAGCGCCAAATTCGAGCATGGCACCCATCTTGCAGTGCTCTTGTTATGCTCCCTATAGGGCAAGCATGTAGTTGCCACTTTGTCTGTACTTCTGTCCAACCATATATAGGCTTATAAATAATATGTTGTGGGTCTTTCCTCTGCATGTGCAAAATTTTAGGACATAAGTCTTGGGTGACTCATTCCAGAGAAAATGTTTCCTATGATTGGACTTAGTGACCTAGCAAAATAATTGTGACATCACTTTTATTTTTACCTATCTCATATATGACAATACTGAAAAGGACTGTATTAAACCTAAAAGAAAACTGGCAGATCTCAAAACTAACTTTCATCTTATTAATATCAATATTGAATATCTCTTGATAGAAATGTCCAGTCACGGATGAGGTAGTTCAACCAGAGGAGCAGTCCACACACATGGACGCGGGAACATCCACGGTCAGTATAACAAAACACACATGTATGTTTTTAAGATGCCACATCTGCACTATTGATTATGACCCCACTTGGTCAAAGGTCAAGGTCACAGGGTTCATACTTGCATGATGATTGTACTTGGCAGTGTTTTTTCCTGGCTATTTTTGGGGCCGAAATTCGGCTGTTTCCCCTAGCCAAAAAACCTTCATTTTTCCCAAAAAATCGTCCATTTTTCAGAAAATATATTGACCAATTTCCCCTCTGAACATGTTTTTATCTCTATAGAAGCAAGTTTTTATGTAGCATAAAGTCCACTAGATTTCTATATTACTCGTGATTTTCACGGCAACGGAGATTTATTGCACATTTGTTTATGATCCCCCAACGTGTGAACAAGCTACATTGGGTGACTCAAATGATATAGTTGCATAGTGTGAGACACAAACATATTAAAGTTGTAACTATTTGGTCTTAAATTATCACGGAAACGACGACATAATGAAATCGAACTTTTTGTAGCAGTTATCTAGTTACACAGCAGCTTTACAATAAATCAGCACATATAAAATACATTTAAAATACCAACAGATGTGTTGTTTAACTCCCCAAATCAAGTTAATTGTTCATACAGCTTTACTCACAAATCTACTTTCTGTTTTAAATGTACACACTTTATCAAAGCACTGAAATCACATTTGAGTCAAATTGCTCATCCTGCAGTAAGAATCACTGAGTATTGTCACTTATTACTATGTTGTTTGTGTGTGCCTTGTACCTCAGTGGGAAAGTATTTCAACTGTCTTAAGTAACTGCTTCATGTTAAGGGCATAAAATAATTTGAAAAGCAAAATATTAACAATTTATGATCTACTTTAACTATATGTATTTTCCCAATTTTGGAATTTGTCGCTTAATTTTCCCAATTTCAAAGGCACAGGCAGCTCTGTTATTTTCCAAAAAAATCACTGCTTGGCGAGTTGAAGACCCATACTGATTTTCAAAGGTCGAAGTTAGATTAGCTGAGATTGCAAATTCAGTGCGAGAGGGAAGGCATATGTGTCATTTTGACTGCTTTTGGTTTTGTGATTTAATAATCCTCCCGTATAATACAAAGTAAGTCTAGTCGGGAGCATTACTTAATTCCTTGAATGATTGAGATTTTTGATAAAAGTGTCAACAAACCATAACTCTGCTTGACCTATATTGTCAAAAACAAGAGGAATGAAACTCAGATTATTAACTTGTGGAATTACGCATGTATGTTATTAATCAAGTGTACTGAAACTGAAATAGAGAAAGTTCATGGAAGATGAACATTTTCGAATTTCTTTATGGGACCTAGAAGCCATCTAAGTTTATAGTAATGCCTCTTTGCAAGTTGCAGAAACCATGATACAATAGGTGTTGTATATCAGTAAAAGAAAATGTGACTACATTGTGTTACTCTCTGTTTTAGGAACTATGTACTACATCAACTACTTCAGAAGGGAACACTGACGAGTCTGATCTAGAGATGGAACCACAGCTACCAATAATTTCTTTTAAGAAAAGGAGATGTTTGAAGTTGAAGGTGTGTACAGCATCATTTTTAGCTCGACTGTTTGAAGAATAATGAGAGCTATTGTACTACCCCTAGCGTCCGTGTCTGCATTGGCGTCTTCTCACGTTAAAGTTTTTGGCAAGTTTCTATTTTTGAGTATTTCTCAAAAACCGTTCAAGGTTCATCAATGACACTTGGTATACTGATTGATTATTATGTAACAATGACATATGACTAGTTTGCTCACTCTGCATTTCAATATTTCATGGATTATGCCCCTTTGTGACAAGGTGCTGCCCTCTTGTTTGTTTTATGAGAAGTTGTTATCAATGACCGAACTAATGAATGAATAAATTACCCAGTGCAGTTGTTTGTAAGAATGTAGGTGTGTGCCCACAAAATAGCGTAAGTGGGTAGATAATGATACTTTCTGTTTGATGTTCTAGTTTTTACTTAAAAACTTTAAAAAATCCTCCTCTAAAATCATTATGCATAGGCCTTTGGTATTTGATATGTAGCACTGTGCAGATGTCATTTACAAAGATTGTTGAAATTTTCCCTGGGTCAGAAGATTTACACAAGTTTATTTATGCACAGTGTTTTCTCCTGATGCTTTCAGTGATTTTCTACAGTAATATAAACAAATGTTGGGTTTTATAAATAAAACTGAGGCAAAATTTAGTTTGTGCAGTGAAAAAACAATTTAAACTCATTAAACAACCAAAGTGAACAACAAACTGTGATATTTTTGGTGAAATGAAATTATTTCATGGACAAATGACTAAGATGTGTCAAATACAGTTTCTTGGTAAAAGTATTCGTGAACATTATCACTATTATTAGGTCTCTACAACACCTCCTTCAACAGTGACACACCAGCCACCTGGAACAGTGACACACCAGCCACCTGGAACAGTGACACACCAGCCACCTGGAACAGTGACACACCAGCCATCTGAAACAGTGACACACCAGCCACCTGGAACAGTGACACACCAGCCACCTGAAACAGTGACACACCAGCAACCTGGAACAGTGGCACACCAGCCACCTGGAACAGTGGCACACCAGCCACCTGGAACAGTGGCAATTTCACCTGCTACAACATTCCAGACAAGGAGAACTCCAGAAGAATTTGTTTCTGCTGGAACCCCAACTGTGCAATTAAGACTCCCTCAGCAGAACATATCCTTGGTATGAGTTATAAAGTTATTACTGAGTTATTGCACTATCAAAATATGAGTCTGTCTTCATTTTACCCACTTGCTCTGATGGGTGGCAGGGATATTATATTGATATTTGCCTATTGTCTGTCTGTCCTGCTTCCTTACTCTCCCTAATCATACATGTAAGCACTAGAATGAAACTGTGTTTGTTACAGAAGTCATAGACTCAATTGTACATGACATACCTGTAGATTCAACTCAAAACATCAAATCCTACCATAACTTTTTTCGTCACTAAACTGGAAATTTTTTCCAGTCCCACCTATTTCCGGTTTAGGCTACTATACTACTTGTTTATGATGTACACAGGAGGTTGGATATAAACACATACATTGTAAGAGAGAGAGAGAGAGCACTAAATACATGTTATTTACATGTAGTTGATGTAGTAAATTCATTTATAATTTCATTAGACTGCTTGTCAAGATGAATCCAGACCTTCCTCAGATTCAGGTGAAGATGATCTAAAAGCTGCAATCCAGGCAAGTTTGGATGACACGTAAGTTGATATTTTTATCAAAACCAAATGTGATACAATGTTGTTAAAGATACTGGGGCTAAGTTGTTGAGAAGATAGAGCCGTTATATATCCCTATCTTTAATACAAGCTGTTACTACTGAACAGTAATGATGCTGCAAGCCTCCATTGTGTATTAACTATCAGAGAAATGTCACATACAAAGATTTTAGCATTTCATATATACAATACTGTGTACGTATTTATATTGGCGTTGTCAAAATATGGCTTTTTCTGGAGTCTTGAATTGACGGCGTCATAAACTGGCGAAAACATAATCAGCTGCCAAAATAAAACACCATATTCACTGGATTATAATTTTTCCCACCCAAACTTGAGTCCAAAAATCTACTGCAGCTGGTGGCTAGGCCGCAAAGCCATGTTATGTAGAACTCCAAAATGGACCAAATCAGGTCAGATTCTTTGTTGTTTAAAGTTTGTATATAGGAGATACAGATGGCGTTATAGTAATGGTTACCATATGTATATTTTACAGGTTTCAAAATGTCAGATTAATGACGAAAAATTTACAATACTGTGCATGCATATTTTTTTTCCATAGTCTTTATATGGTGGTGTTTACAATTGGCGCCATCAACAGTGACTGCCAAAATCGCCAAAATTTAACCACCACTAATATAAGTATGCATATACAGTAATCTGCATAAGAGAGTGCAGTGAAATAAAATCTTCTTAAAACTATCAACGTCATGAACCAACTATACAGATGGGTCCATATTAAATGACTCTTATCTTATACATATGTAAAGACATAGTAGAGCAAGCAGGGGTATCAAGCAATTAACTGTAATTGAAGGTCAAGACCCTGTGTAGAGTACAGTCCAAATTACATACAATGTTTCTCTGATTTGTTCTTGTGACCTTGTATTTAACTTCAGATGAAACCATGCTGGTATGTTCAAAAACCTTATTGTCTGTTTTTTTTAGTGGAAATCCAAAAGATCTTCTGTACAAATTGATGTCACAGATTGACCCTGATGGTGGTGCCAACTTGATCAATGTGGACAGACACGACATATTAGATGGAGCCAGGAGGGGATTCAAGCGCAAGACATTCAAGAACGATTGCAAACTAAGTGTGAAGTTCTCAGGAGAATATGGAATAGATGATGGGGGTCCAAGCAGAGAATTTATGAGACTTGCATTGAAAGCTATAAGGGACTCGCCCATTTTTGAAGGCAACGACAATGCTAAAATGATTCGCCCCGATTTGCCAAGTAAGTTAAAACCACCTATTTAAGCACAGGCTCATAGACAGACAATAGATAGTGGGCGTGTTTGTTCTGTGTTGTTTTGTGAGTTTAGTGTGTTTTATGTGATTTCTGACTTCAGTTGAATACTACTTTTAATTATTTTAACTCTTATATATATATATATATATATATATATCACATCGTAATTAGAACTTCTTGTAATATGTCTTTTCCACTTTTTGTCCAGCTAATCTGAAATAATCTTATATGGGGCAATAAGGAGAGCTATTCCTGTCACCAGGATGTCTAAGTAGGTGTTTCACTTTTAGTTTAATTCGGAAAAATTAAATCTGGCAAATATTTCAATCAATATTAAGGTTTTTCACTGGAAATCTTGAATACTGTAAAATCATTTTATTTCTTTGGTACAAAATTTCATGGTTTTGATTAAAAAGGCTATTTAGTGGGGACATAAATTCGTGGAATTTGCTTTTCCCTTTTTACACATATTATGATTCAGTATTTCGTCTGGAATATGATTTTGTGGTGGAGATAAACCACGAAATCCACGAAATTAAATCCACTATGAAAATTAATGATTTTACAGTATATGTATTCTGTGTCACCAATTGACCTCACTCAGATCAAGACCTATACCTTTTTCATGGATTATCCTACCCCTTTTGGACCTTGAACATTTTGGTTCAACTTTCTTTTTAGGCAGATGGTTCACTGACCGAAATACACGATTTTTTATTTCAATATAACCCTTTTTTGAATTTGTTTGTTTAAGTACAGACTGTCATAATTATATCTCAAACACTCAAGCTTTTCATTTTATTGTATGTTTATTAAACTTTCTTTTTTTGTGTTTTATGCTGTTAATTGCTGTCAGAATGTTATCTAGGTATCCTCATGAATATAATTAAATTTTTTACATTCTTAAAGTGATAATAACTCATTTTGGTATGATGGTAAGTGTTGTTGTTTTTAAATGAGACTGGCCAATTTGCCACAAGATTCTGCAATTATATCTTAATATTGTTCCAGATAATGTAAAATTCTGTCAAAAATTTATTCAAGACGCCATGGCAACCTCTTGTTTAGTGACTTGTTATATAATGTGTATTTACAGGTGAAGAAAGAGAGGATTATGTTTTGTTTGGACGGATGATGGCATATTTCATCCTCCACAGAGGACCATGTCCCACTTTCTTTTCTGGGTTCATGTACAATTTAATAGCAGGTGTATCTTGCAAGCCTAACATATCAGATGTAAATGATGCAGAGACTAGATCCCAGCTGGAAATGGTTTGTTTCTAAAGATATATATTTCAACCCATAAGCACACAATTTAATTTAATTACTTTATCTTCTTCACAAGGTATCAATGAAGATTTGATATGTTTCACTTTAGTATTTAAGCTACTACAATTTGAATACCTTAATAAAAATTATGTATGTTAACACTTCGTTTATATACATACATTTCATAAAATTCAGTGACTGATGAGAATTCTTGTCACTTAATAAAAACTTTAATGCTGAACATACATTCAAGAGGAGTTTCAAAAAGATTAGAAAATGATTTGCTGTTGATGCAATACGTCTGGCATCATTTATGTGCAACATTTATCACTGGCTGAGTCAGTGTATGAAACATGTTTATCACCGCAGGTGGAAACAGCATATCTGATTTAACCAGTAAAAACAAAGTCACTAATTTTTTATTTATTATTCTAAAATGTTTTAAAACATTTTGTTGACATTTTTGACATGTTTAAAAATAGTTATATAGTCTGTACCTTGTGTTGATGGAAAACTTACATCCTATCATGATTCACAGATACAGGAGACAGAGGACCTAAATTCCCTAGACCTTCCTGAAACATTGCTCCAAATAGTCGACTTTGTGGGTGGAATGGCTCTGATATACAAAAACCAGAAAGAAAAACTCCTTGCGGCGCTCCTAGAATTCATTTTAGTAACACGAGTAAAAGGGGTTTTGGAAATGTAAGTAAAGATGGTATTTAATACAACCATATATCATTTACATGTGTAGGCATTTTTACATACAAATATTTTACCTTTGATTATTTTCTGTGCACAAGGTTAAGTGTTTCCTATCAAACCATCGTTAACAAGGAATATGGTGGAACTATGTATGAGACTGTGTATGCTGAGCACACTTACTGTGAGCTTGACTAATTCTTCACTGACAACATGTTAGTGTATGTGGGTGCCAGTATTAGATTTAATTGAGAACAAAAATCAGATTTAACACACAAAGCATACCATTATCATCTTATTTTGTCTGTGTCCATGTACCAAAATTATTGCAATGGTTGGAAAACTTACATAAAGACCACCTCAATAACAAGACCAACTCAATACAGAGACTAGTTTAATGTCTTAATGGTGGTTCTATTATTGATGTTTACTTTAAATAACTATAATAAAAAACAGATAAAAACTACACAGTTATTCAATTTAATTTGGTGTTCTAATAATCTAATATGTATTTGTATATGAATTACTGCATGTTCACAAAATGACAAATTAACATTAAAATATGGTTTAATTTAAAAGTTACATAAAATGTTTGGTGTTCTACATGTAACATATCAGTAAGTATAGTAAAATGATTAAATCAGTCTAAAATGACCAGCCATCAAGATAGGTAAACGCTACCTTGAGTGACTAAAATGAAAGGCAATAGTTTATAGACAATTATGTCTTATATAGGGAACCTTCCCGCCATAACTCAAATTTGCATCATGTATCATGGAAAGCATCAAATTCACTTGATAAACATGGAAATAGTTTATCATGAGCATGCTTCATGTAACAGAAGTGGCTTTACAATAGAAATCCTCAAAGTATATTATAAACCTTGATTGGTGTGTTATTGTCGGTTCAATAAGTAATACTAATGAGGGAACACGCTCATTCAACAAAAAGGGGAAATAATGTTTTCAATACTATAATACGACCGTCCAGAATATGTACAGATTTAAACCTGCTCAACCTGATCGACGATGTTATGTTTATAACCGTTCTCGTTTAACTTTGAAAGCACAGTAGGTTAACACACTACCATAATATTGTAGGATATAATTTAAGGCCAAGCAATATAAGTATTGGTCAATCATCAGACTAAAATTTTAGCAATATATCTAAGTAGACAAAAATACCATTCCGGCTACAGTAATTTGCAAACTGCATGTTCCATTTTCAATGGTCATGGTTATAATTTGAAGTTAAAAGTCAAATTTCTGTTATTATATGAACTACAGTGTCGTGCTAATGCACACATCTATACATGGTTAAAAGATTAGCAATGAATGTGCAAAGCATTTCAGTTGGGACCTTTCAATTTCATAATGTTTTAAAGAAAGAAATAATGACTGCAGATTTGTGATACCCTTATTTACATAACATTGCAGGTTCCTAGATGGTCTTTCCTGTTTAGGTGTACTGAGAACAGTTCGTGAATGCCCAAATGCTATGTCTTCATTATTCCTGGAACAGAACTGTCCAACGACTGCTGAACAGTTGGAAGAAATATTTCAACCCATATTTTCAGATGAGGGAAGCAATGCTTATGTTCTAGAACTAAGAACACAGTCCCACTGGAGAGATTTCTTACAAGACCTTGAAGGTTTTTATGTTTAGAAATTAATTAAAACTTCAATTTTGTACATTATATGATTGGAAATATCAAGTCTGTTTGGAATGCACATTCCACCTGCATAGGTTAAGCTCGCACAACACGATATATCAATGAAATTACTACTCAACAAAGTTGTATAAAGACTTGACCAAAGCCAAAGTTACAACTTCTCTTGTGATGACAAGCTCCAACAATAATATGTCCGTGTGACCTACTTTTTGAGGTCATGTTACTGATTTTCTATTAAAAATAACATATGATAGAGATCTACATTTTGACCAAAATTTGATTAGGATCAGATGAAGATGTTGACCTTTAAGAAAATAAC